>PVKV010012554.1:0-65146 GCA_004027835.1 Alouatta palliata | reverse complement strand
GCAATTCTCCTGCCTCAGCCTCCCGAGTAGCTGGGACTACAGGCACGTGCCACCATGCCCAGCTAATTTTTTGTATTTTTAGTAGAGACGGGGTTTCACCATGTTGACCAGGATGGTCTCGATCTCTTGACCTCGTGATCCACCCGCCTCGGCCTCCCAAAGTGCTGGGATTACAGGCGTGAGCCACCGCGCCCGGCCTCTAACTTTCTTTTGAAATAAAAATAAACTTTGAAATTCTCCTTTTTGCAATTTATGTTTCAAAAATTATGGAGGCATTCTAAGAAATGTTTTCAAATGAAAACTTTCAACACTTTTGAAGTAACTTTAAGATGTACCATTATAATAAATTCAAAGCAAGTGCATAATTCTCAGTGATTTACAACGTAATTACTAAAAACCTCAAGCATTTCTAGAATCTTATTAATAATGGAGAGCAAAAATTGTATACTGCTTTTTTGAATAGTTTTTGCATTCAATATCAGCTTTATCACACAATTTTGTAATTTAATTTCTGTATTTGTATATATGTAAATATTCGTTAATTTCTCTGTCAAATTACAGCTTTTTTCTTGAACAGTGCAGCTTGTTTGGAAGCATTATTTGTGATGTATGAATGCAATCATTTTCAGGTATATTTTGTTTCCAAACTATCTTAATTTGGTGAGACTATCATTTTGCCATGACTGTGTTGTAACAAAATGCATATGCTGAGATGATCATTGCAGAAAAATTAAAATTTAATGGTTTATTTTTAAATTGAATTCATACTGCTAGTCACAATAACATAAGACCTTTCACCTTTAAATTATTTTGATTTCGTTAATTAATTGAAAAATCTGACCTCTTCTTAGAATTAACTGATTAGTTTAGCTGATTTGATTTTTTTAACTTTGCAAAATTCACCTCAAATTCAAAATGGAATTATTGCGTAAGAGTTATAACTTCATTTTACATATTTGCCAAAAATTCAGAATAAAAATTGAATAATGTTGAATTAGAAAACATTCATTTAATGTAAATAAAAATATAGAATGATGTGTAAATACACTTTTTGAAGCCAAAGGAAGTAAATTTCAGCTTTGAAAAAGCCTTCTTAAATAACTACTAGCTTTTCAAGAGATTGATATTACACAATCCTTTGTTGTAGTTCTTACATAGTCAATAATAGTACTGTGGCCTCCTTGGCTGAGTGATAATTGTCAACATTTTGTGCAAGTTAGATTTTCGTTAATAATATTTTAAATTATATATATTTAAGATAGACAACATGATGTTTGATATACATGGAGGAGCTTCAAGAAGTTCATAGAAAAAATAAGATTAATATATAAAAGCAAAATATATAAACTTTATTTCTCAACATATGCCGTATCAAGTTCAAGTCACTTTTGTAAGCAATAAGACTAACCATTTAGTCCATTTCTGTAGAACTGAAGGTTCTGGGAATTTAACCAGATCAGTGTGGTCTTTTATTTTTTTTACATTATTAACTGAAAGAAATGGGTGCCCTTTACAAATATTTTTTTAAGATTAGGAAACAAAATAATCAAACCAAAGCTGTAAGGTAGATGCCTCATTTCTCATTGGAACTCTTGCAAAATTGCCCTTGTTTGATAAGAGGAATGAGCTAGAGTCTTGTGGTGGTCAAGAAGGACTCTGATGAGGCTTCCCAGTAATTTTTTTCTGTTAAAACTTTGACTAACTTTCTCAGAACACCGTCATAAGAAGCAGATGTTAGTGTTCTTTGGCTCTCCGTGCAGTCAACAAGCATAATACCTTGAGCATACCCCCCAAAAAACTGTTGTTACGATCTTTGCTCTGGACTGGTCTGCTTTTGCTTTGACTGGACTTCTTTCACCGCTTCTGGCCACTCTTAGTAGCCATTGCTTGGATTATGTCTTGTCTTCAGAATCATATCTATAAAGTCATGTTATGATTATTCAAAGAAATATTTTAGGATCTTGACCTCACTTTTTAAAAATTTCCATTGAAAACTCTGTTTTTGTTTGCAGCTAATCTAGTTTTGGCACCCATTGAATGGAAACGTTGCTCAACTTATATTTTTTGGTAAGAATTGCGTAAGCTGAGCCAAAGAGATCTGCTGTTGGTTCTGGCTATTGATTGTACTGTTAATCACTGGTCCTCCTCAATTAGGGCACAAATAAGATATTTTTTCTTGCAAATCAATGTGGGTGGTCTGTCACTGCAGACTTCATCTTCAGCACCATCTCACTCCTTAAAACAAGTTACTCACTTGTAAACTGTTGGTTTGCTTTGGGCATTGCCCCTGTAAACTTCATAAAACATCAGTGATTACACCATCCTTCCACCCAAGCTTCATCACAAATTTGATGTTTATTCTTGCTTCAATTTTAGCAGAATTCATGTTGCTCTGAAAGGGACACTTTTCAAACTGATGTCCTATTTTTCTTAGCGCCTTCAGAAATGGTATGACAAGTTAGTATGAGTTTATTTTGATGCAAAAGAAATGAAATTCATGGATACTTTTTCTTAATATGCATTTGCTATGAACTTTTAAAGATTATAAAATGATAACTATGTTTAGGCAAATTAACGTATCTTTCACTTCACACAGTTCACTTTGTGTTTGTGTGATAAGAGCACCTAAACTCTAATCTTTCATTAAATTTTGAATATAGAATACACAGGTAGGTGCAATTGCAATTTTGCTACTAATAGTGCAAATTACCTTTGCACCAACTTAATTTTAATTATAGTCCTCATGCTTGCACAGTAGATCTCTAGGCTTATTCATCCTACATAAATGCAACTTTATACTTTTTGACCTACATTTCCCCATTTTGACCTACATTTGCCCCCAGTCCGAACCCCTGGTAATGGCTATTCTTCAGTCTGTTTCTATGTATTTGACTTTTTAGAAGGTTCCACATACAGGTGACATCATAAAATATTTTTCTTTCTGTAGCTGCTTATTTCACTTAACATTATGCACCCCAGGTTTACCCATGTTGTCCCAAATGACATATTCTCCTTTTTTTTAAGGTTGAATATTTCATTGTATACCACAATTTCCTTATCCACTCAACTATTGACAGACACCTAGGTTATTTCCATATTTTGATTTTTGTTGAATAATGATACAATAAACTTGGGAACATGGAAACTCTATAAAGTTAAAATTTTATTTCTTTTGAGTATACATTCCAAATAAGGATTGCTGGGTAACAGGGTAGTTCTATTTTTAATTTTCTGAGAATCATCCATACCGTCTTCCATAATGGCTATACCAATTTATATCCCCTGCAAGAGTGGACAAGAGTTGCCTTTTCTCCACATCCTTACCAAAACTTTTCCCTTGTCTTTTTGATGGCAATCATCCTAATTAGTTACATGGTGATAGTTAACTATGGTTTTGATTTGCTTCCCATGATGATTAGCAACTTTTTAATATATCTGATGACCACTTGTATGTCTTCTTTGGGAAAACGTCTATTCAGATATTTTACCCAATTTTAATCATTTAATTCTATTTATGTATTTAGGTTATGGAGTTGTATGAGTTTTCTATATATTTTGGAAATTAACTTCTTATCAAATATTTCCATTGCAAACAATTTTTCCCAATCAATAGGTTGCCTTTTCATGTCATTGATGGTTTCATTTGCTGTGCAGAAGTTTTTTAGTTTGATATAGTCCTTCTTGTTTATTTTGCCTTTTATTTGGATATGTTTACAATATTCTGCATTAACAGAAATTTAGTTAATAAATTCAGTATTTATTTTTTTGGTTAACACAAGGTTTTACAGTTTTTAGTTTGCTGATGTAAAACCAGTTTTAACAAAATAAAAAGCATTACCAAACAATCAAATAAATGCATTGTTTTGGTTTTACCACTTTATACAATAAATTGCAAAATCCCAGTAGTTACCTTGCAATAAATTGCCAAATCCCAGTAGTTGCCTTCCAATAAAGTGCAAAACCCCAGTAGTAAGGTATTCAGACCATCCCCTTTTCTAAGGCAGGGATTCTCATCCTGTTGCTTGCATTTGTTTCACTTAGATCTAACCTATTATTTTCCATCATTTTTCGTTCTTTCAAAAGACTGGAAGCCTGGAAATCAGGGATCTGACAGATTTCCACTATAAGAATGGTACTACTGCTTTTTACACCAAGTGGCCACCTGCCACAGCTAGAGTACTTCTTTCACCACCAGAGAAGATTACAAATCGCTGGTTATTTCACCCCAGACCTATTCAAGCACACTTCGTTTTATCTGCGTGTCCTCTGAATTCTGCCCTTTAAAGTAATATATTAATTAAAATATGTCTAAAAAGGATCAAAAAAAGAGAGTTGACCTCTTGTTATCTTTCAGGTTTTGTCACATGTTCAAGTATGAAAGCTGTTCTTTGCACGTGCATCTCAGCAATACTAGGAAGGAAACTTGTACAAGCTAGCAGAAAAATGTAGGGAGTTATGCCAAGCTCAGCCAGGCTTATTTTAATGAAACTATTAATTTATTTATTTTTAAATTACTTTTACTTTTTGTAGAGACTGAGTTTTCCTATGTTGTCCAGGCTCATCTCAGATTCCTGGGCTGAAGTGATCTCACTGCCTTGGCCTCCCAAAGTGCTAGAATTATAGACATAAGCCACTGCTCCCAGCCACAAGTATTAATAATACATTAAAATATAAAATTCTAGCACAAAACCTAAAGTAGATGTGATTCTGAGACAACAGGCCAAACTCAGACATATGTAACACCAGCTGTAGGATAAAATGGGAATGGGCATTTTAGTTTAAAAAGGAAAAAAAATGTGCAAATGCAAAATTGTGGTTTAGGTGACTGGAAGTATATAAATAACCAAGTTGAAAAGAGTAGTAATTTATTTTTTAAACAAGACTAACAGTGAAGAGCCTTTAGTTAAGGTCATTGTTACCTCGGAAGATCCAAAGATCTCAGTTGCTGTCTTAGCCCCATAAATTATCCCCCTGTCAAGGAGGCAGAACTATTTGACAAAGACATTTGCTGAATTTGCATAGATCTTGCAGATTCCATCTCAAACCCTGATTTGATAACTTTGATATCTTCAGTCATAGAGTCTGACTGACTCTATTTTAAAGCAAAATGAACATGTTAACACATACACATATATATACATGTTAACATGTTCATTTTGCTTTAAAAAAATGAACGTCGTCAGACTCTATGACTGAAGATATCAAAGTTATCAAATCAGGGTTTGAGACTGAATCTGTACATTGCTTTAGGCTCAAAGTCTTTATACAGAAATATAGAAAGAAGTTAATGAAATAGCATGAAGTAGAAGCAATTTATGGGATGAAATAAAGTCAGGATTGTGTACAGCTGTAGAAATATGAAGTGGGTAGAAGTCAGAATTTCTGAAAAGAGGCATAATACAAGAGTCTGGGAAAAGAGCATCTGGCATTGGAAGGTAAATCACTATCCAGCATCATGCAATAAATGCAATCAAATGAGAAATGTTATTTTTATTTGATTTAATGAGGATATTTGTGCTACACTCCATGGGTGCAGTGATGTGAGGAGAATACAGAAGATTCACTCAGCAGTAACAATTTCAGCTGTGCATAGACAGATGTGCCCCAGCCTGTTTATCACTGTGACTTTCTTCAGCTATTTTAGAGAATAATTTACACTGCCCAAGATAACTTATATTAAAGAGTTTTTTCCCCCTGCTTAGATAGAGAAAATGCATAAGTATTAAACAATATAAATGTAGTGTTCAGAGGTGCAGCCAAATTCTATTATTGCCAAATTTATTATCTGAGAAGAGTCGGATGGAGGACTGGGGGTGGTGAGTCTGGGGTGGAGCCTTCCCATTTATTGGTGAGTTAACAGGAAAGGGAACACCCCATGTTTACCTTCTCTATTTGTCACACTTGTCTCATAGTCTTGCTTCACGCTGTGACCACTAATGTCTTCCAATGACAGTGCCAATAACTGTAATGTCAACATATCATCTTTAAGGATGATGAAGTGGCTGTGAAAGTGAAGAAAGTATTCAGAGAGAGCAATTGTATCAGCTGCCCCCTGCTCACCTACCCTTCTGGTTGTGCTCAGAACATTAAGGGAAAGACAGAGACAGAGAAAGAGAGGAATGCTTCTTATGTCCATCACACCTGACCATATTATTTCTGAATATGTAGAAGGAAAATTATGCTTGAGCTGATAATTATTCCTCAGGTCTTTTGCCACTGAAAGGAAAATATTTCTCACTGCCATTATTTCACAGATGAGCCATCTGAAATTTTTTAGCATCAATAGCAAAGAGTCCATTCCAATAGATACTTGGATACATGACAAATAGGTAGATAGATAGACAGATGGATGACACATGTATGTAAGTGCAGGGATTTATATTTTTAAGTATATTATGACAGCTCCAGTTTGTATTCTTGTGTACCAGATAGACAAATATCCTAGAAAATGCTTTCGTGCTAACCTGCCCTGTGTTAGTCAGACAGACTCCATTTTGCTGAGAGCCAAATAGACTCCATCTTGACCTCCGTCTCACCCCTCCTGCCACTCTTCCTTTAAGTGCATGCCTGGGTGTTGATACTGTGTTGGGTCATGCTGTACTTAGAACTATAGCTACATATAACCTTTGTAACCATAGACTGCTTGGCAAGCCCACTTGCCATTGTGAATGCCCCCCTTTGATTGATTATATGACAAGTACCGAATACCTCCCCTGGTAACCAGCAATCATGGGAACCGCTTGTGTATACCCTCCTTAAAAATCAACAATCATGAGAACTTCCTGCCTCCTAGTTACCAGCCTCCTTATCTAACTTGCTTGTTCTGCTTCTGTAAACTCTGCTCTAGCTAGGCTCCCCCTCCCCTACCTAAATCAAGGTATAAAAGATAGTCAAGTCCCTTCCATGGGGCCAAGAGAATTTTGAGCTTTAGCCGTCTCTCAGTCACTGGCTAAAAATAAAGGACTCGTAATTGTCACTGGAAAAATCCTGTTGTTTTAATGTAGAAGCAATTTAGTTCTCTATTCTCTGCTTCATTTATAACCTACTTTGCATGTTCAAAAATTCACTTAGAACTTCTGATAAATAAAATCCCTACCTAATGTGAAATGCATCTATTAGAAAATCAGAATAAAACTATCTGAAATATGTTTTATAAAGACATATTTGACTGTTTTACTGCCTGTCTTTGTCAATAGAAAGAAGTAGCATCAAGATTTAATTTTCTCCTATTTTAGATTATGTCAGCATATCCTATTAAATTTTAAATAGATGTGTCCTCCATATTCATTCTTGGAAAATCTCGTATACATATATATGTGTTTCATTTTTCCAAACCAAACAAGATCTTATTTTTCTTTGTCAGTATGATTCATGAATAGTTTTTTAGAAATGAGCTTTCTCTGTTTACACACACATGACAGATTTCAAGCATATTTAACAAGGAAAGAGCTCATAACATTAAGATACATAGTTTATAATTATTATAGCTTTATTAATGTGATCTGGTATTCCTATCAAAAATCAAATGAGATGATTGCTCGTGATACACGATTCTATATGTATTGCATAAATCTTAAGGAGTGCAAGTAAAGGGTGGTGATTTTAGAGTGAAAAGAAATAAAGAAAAAATAGGGAAGATCACCTAGATAAATGACTATGTTCATTTTATTATTCAAGAAAACCTGATTAATGAATAAGAATTTGAAGTTTATAAGGTT
The DNA here is from genome assembly GCA_004027835.1 of Alouatta palliata. Lineage (NCBI taxonomy): Eukaryota > Metazoa > Chordata > Mammalia > Primates > Atelidae > Alouatta > Alouatta palliata. The sequence continues at coordinate 57,428 of PVKV010012554.1, read as the reverse complement.
TAAGAAAAAGAAAGATGAATAGGGAAAGAAAACCACTCCAATCTGAATTGTAGCTTAGGGAAAGCCTCAGAGATGCCAATAAGATAAACAGTTGTAAGGCAATAGAGCAGCATTTTTTTGGGAAGAGATGACCTGTACCATGACTTAATGTGATGTGCTTTGATGAGGAAGTTTGAAGGAAAATATGAAATCTATTGCCTTGAGATTCCTATCCTTACATGTGATAAAATCACATAGTAAGATGTATACAGAGGAAAAATTAGTTAAAAAATCTAAAGATTAAGAAAAAATTATAGGTAAATAATCTTTTATAACCTCATGCAGCATCAGTTACTCCAATGTTTATGGCTTCTTCACATTTTTTTGTTCAAGTAATAGTAATTTGCAAGTGGATTTTCTAGTTTATTGATTAACTAGATCAAAAGCTTACAAAGAATAGGAACTGTGTTTTTTGGAAGAGTGTTTAAAAAGTATCTCATAAAAATATGTGGAATTAATAATAGATTGGTGATTTACAATAAAACATTTGACAAAGCTGTAAAAATTATTTTAAGATTTAATTTTCATATTTAAAATTGTATTTGAAAAATATAGCTCATCATATCTGGATAGGGTCAGATAATATACAAAGGCCTCCACAAAACAGGTCAAACACAAAACAAAACTAACTGGGTATCAAAGGAGAGAATTAACACCACACACACACACACACACACACACACACATACACACACACACACCACCACAACCACCACCACCATCACCACCACCATTACCCCCACATTGTTTGTTACCTAGTTAAGAAGCAACAAAAAGAAGCAATAATACCCAATTGACTTGGAATCACTAACCAATCATTTCTGATGACAGCAAAACCTATACATTGAAAACATTTCTTTCAGATGCTCTTGGGTCTGCATATCTGTGACATAGCACAACCCCATATTTGCATAGTTAATCACTTCCAGTTTAATCTGTTTAGATCTGTCATGATGTTTCAGTTAGTTTAACCAAAAATTAATTAGCTATCAATCTAGAATCCTTAACTAAAGGAGAAAAGAATCTGATTAGGTTATCATTTAAATAAGCTAGTTTAGAAATAGTACTCAGTATTCAAGGCAATTATCAGTACTATAATGTTAACTCAATCTAAAACTGAAAACAAAATTTTTTTAAGTATTAATAAGCCAGCCAGGCATGGTGGCTCACATCCATAATCCCAGGGCTTTGGGAGGTTAAGGTGGGAGGATTACTTGAGGCCAGGAGTTTAAGGCCAGCCCAAACAACATAGGGAGAACTTGTCTCTACAAAAAATAGAAATAAACAATTATCTGGGTGTGGCATTGTGTGCAGGTTGTTCCAGCTACTTGATTGAGGCAAAAGGATCGTTTAAGACTAGGTTTTGAGGCTGTAGCAAGCAATGATTGTTCCATTGCACTCCAGTTGGGAAATACAGCAAGACCCTATCTCTAAAAAAATTTTTTTTTAATTTAAAAGCCTTTTATTTTTACTTTCCAAAGTCACTTTACATATTTGGAAATTTATAATATCTGACAATCAGCTACAAATCTTATAAAAACTTATTTATTAATTAATTAGTTTACTAATATATATGAATGGACATTTTGTACTTCATTTTTATTTTCAAGATAAGGCCTGATGTACGAAAAAGCAATACTATATTTTGTGTATATAATATACTATATTTTAAGTATATAAAATGCAAAAGAGCTGTGATTTTGACAGTAAATAGCAGGAAATTTAAAGAAACAACATTGGACATGGGAGACTTTTCTATAAGCAATAATAAAAAGTTTATGTAAAGCATATCAACATTTGCTGATTAAAGTAAAAGAATTGGAAATAATAAATACCGATTAGAATTTTAGGAGTAATTACAATATGAATGTTTTGGGAATTAGATAGAAATATAAAATGTGTCAAAGAGGAATAATTACTAAAATAAAGCATTAGATAATAATAGAAGAATAGTCTCAAAGAAGGCATGTGGAAAAACAATAAGGGTCAAGAAAGTAAAAAAAAGATAAGCCAAAAACATTATGTGCATAGATGCCAACAAATATGAGTGTCTTGAAGTGAGAAAAGATTATGAAACAGTCTTTAATTTAAAAAAGGTAAGAAATATCACCTATACACTATTCTTGCCAAAGACATTTAATCTGTACAAAATCATGAAAAACGAATGAAAAATAAACTAAGAGACTTTTGAAAAACAAATATAATTTATCTAAATTCTTCAAAGATGTCATTCAATGATACTAAAGACAAAAGAAGATGGAGGCAATGTTCTAGATTAGAGAAAATTAGAGGCAAAACAACTCAATATTACCCATATAACATGATTATCTCATGGATCGAAGAAAACAAACATCGAGAATGCATTTGAGAAAACTGTAGAAATTTAAATAGGGATAGACTATTAGATAATCATATTATGACAATAGTAAATATTTTGGCAACTACAATGGGATAGAAAAAAGATTTCCTGAGTGTGATATTTTATTAAGGTTTTGTAGGAGAATGTACTTCATTTTAGGAAATATATGCTAATTTTTTAACAGTTTGGGTTATGTGCCACTAACTTTTAAATAGGTCCATAAAGCCCTATGTAACTCAATCTATCCATCAATTTACCCACCTATCATCATTCATCTATGTTTTAGTCTAGACAGTGTGACAATATCTGTCTATTGTTTCTCTATCTATCTATCTATCTATCTATCTATCTATCTATCTATCTATCTACTATTTATCTACAGAGTTACCACTTTCCATATATTCGGACAGAAATAAAGTGAATGTGGCAAAATATTAATTGGTCAATCTAAGTAAAGAATGTATGGGTGTTTATTGAAACATTCTTTGAAATTTTCTGTACATTTGAAAAGTAAAACTCGGGGGTAAAAAAAGAATAAAACATAACTGAAAGAAGAGTTAATTAAAAACAGAAAACAGCAACAAAAAAGAATAATTAGAATCACTTAAGATGAATTTTAAGAAGGCTTTATTTTACTACTTAAGAAGCCAAAACTAAATACAGTTATTTAAAGAGTTGATATTGCCCCTCAATTTTTCACACAGAGCTCCTCTCCTAGAGTTATAAAATCTTTATTTCTTCCTATTGATGTAGGCATTGCTCTCAGAACAGCCAAATCAGTCAGCTTAATTATTCAATTTTCTGCATCCCTTTCATGGAGCATGTAACACGTCCCTTTATTGAGGCATTTCTAATTTTAAAACTCTTGAATATTAGAATTCTGTATGATCTTATTGGCTGTTCCTTGACTCATCTCAAATTTGTTCAGAGACTAAAGTAAAACTAAAAAGAGAGCTTACAAGGTTTTGGCAATACTCATTAGGAAACAGAAGATGGGCATTTTTGTACACTGGTTTTCTCTTTGCTTTGCTGGAAATATCATTCTTCTAATTGATTAAATTAACTCTTCAGTTATCTTTTCCTGTCTATAGTGCTAATGAATGGGTAAAATATCTTTTGTGAACTCTGAGGTCCATATATGAAAGAGGGATAATGGCAATAAAGATGAAGAAAACAAGAGAAATACATTACTCAAGACAAAGCTTAAGATACATTTACTAAGTAAAAAGCAAAAATATTAAATTTCCTTAGCTCCAAGTTAGCTATTAATATTAGTTCTACCATTAAGATATTATTTTAGGTATCCTTAAGTCAACTGGGTACCTCTTCACACTCCTGATGAAAATGAACCTTCCAGGGAAAATAAATGTTCAGTGGCAGATCCTAGTCTTCAGAATAATTATAATTTTAATTAGTAAATTTACTGATCACCACTGGAAAAGAATATCTTCCTGCTGCCCTAGTTAGCTTGGGATCTGCTCACATTCTATGTGCTCAATAATGCTTTCTGTCTTTCCTTATTTGTTAAAAATTGTGGTTCATAAGAGGAATGTATAAGGTGGTAGGCTATCGCTGTTGTTTTGGGGATTCATTTGTATTTCCATAAAAAACATCAAAGTCCCTAAACTCCTACATATATCTTTAGTAGATGGATACTCATGAAAGGTAGATCTCTTTGTGAATGCAAAAACAGCTTTTTCTGAACTTCAAATACTACAATGCCCTCAAGGGACATCGATTATTTGTACAGTCAGTAATTTACAGAGCATCCCAATTTGATCTTTCAAATCTAAATTTTAAGTAGTCCTGGACACTGGAGGTAAGAGCGTTTTGTCACAGGGAGTGTAACTCATATTATAAGCAAGGTTGACTTGCTCGATTTTAACATTAAGAGGACAGAGCAGTTCTAAAATAGTAATATTTATTTATATTAGCCCCCAAGTAGAAACAACCAAAATGTTCATCAAATGATGAATGGATAAACAAAATGTGATATAACCATACAATGGCATGTTATTCAGCAATAAAAATAAATAAAATACAGTAGTAAAACATAGGCAAACCTTAAAAAACATGCTAATTTATAGGAGCCAGTCACAATCATAATTGTATGATTTCATTTATATGAAATATCCAATATAGGCAAATCTACAGAGACAGAAAGTAAATTGATGTTTACCTGACTAAGGCTGGTGGGAAATGGGGAGTGGCTGATGATGGTTATAGGATTTCCTTACGGGTTAATGGAAATGCTCATTATTGTGACAGTTGCACAATTTTGTAACACATTAAGAACCAGTAAATTATACATTTAAAGTGGGTGATTGTATGGCATGTGAATTATATTGTAATAGAGCTGTTTAAAAAAAAATAAACTTAGTTAAAGGTAATTGTATATCAAAACTTTTACCTGACATTGTGTAAATTCAGGGAAAATGAAAGAGCAGGATAAATCTAAGTAAACGATTGTTAGATAAAGTGTGGCTGTAGTATGAAAAATGCTTGCCATGATGGATGTTTGAAAAATTTCTTTTTGAGTTAGTATATGTAAGCAATGGTCCAATACATATTTAATTTCTCAAATAAAACACACTAAGGAAAGGATCCTATAATACTTGGCAATCATCATATTCCTGTTACAGTTAATCAGCTTTCTGACAGTCTGTGGGAATTAAATGTTACAAAGCTGTAATACATTATCAGCAATCCCTCATAGTTCAGTCTTATATTAACACCTCACTTTCTACCCTTTAAAAGTCATTTTTATTATCAACACTATTCCTTCCTTGTGACATAGGATTTTTTCTTTTTTGTTACTTTTCTGATTATTTTTATGGATAACACTTCCAATTTCTTCTAACTTTATGATTCTTATAAAAGTAAATCTCATTTATTCTGGTTTTCAATCTTAAGAATAACTTTAGCTGTTATTCTAAGATACTGTTTCTTTTCTTCTTTTTTTTTTTTTTTTCTTCTTTTTGAGATAGAGTCTCGCTCTGGCGCCCTGGCTAGAGTGCAATTGCAGTGGCAGGATCCCGACTTACTGCAACCTCTGTCTCCCAGATTCAAGCAATTCTCCTGCCTGTTTCCTGAGTAGCTGGGACTATAAGCACCCACCATCGGGCCCAGCTAATTTTTGTATTATTAGTAGAGATGAGGTTTCAGCATATTGGCCAGGAGGCTGGTCTCGAATTTCTGACCTTGTGATCCGCCTGCCTTGGCTTCTCAAAGTACTGGGATTACAGGCTTGAGCCACCATGCCTGGTCTATGATACTATTTCTAAGCATAGTATTTTAGGTTTTGATAAATAACCCAAGCTATACAGAGAACATTCAGGTGGATTAAAAGTGAAGAAATAAGAAGAAGCAGGCCAAATACAGTATTTCTTTTTTTTTTCTTATTAGCAGGCTTGCCCTTCAGGAATGGCTACTAAATCACAGATAAAATTTTCAAAATCACTTTGTGACTTTCTGGGGAAGAGTCGTTGGAGAAGAGCACTAAGATTACTCATTAAAATTATTCTACACAGGTCTGTGGAATGAATGAATGATGCGTAAATCCATTTGTTTTAAAGTTTCAAAATCTTATCTCCAGCTACAATCAGAATGTGTCATAACTACCAATAATTGCTAAATTTACCCTTTATTTAAGAGATGACCGAAGAATGGTTCAGCATTAATGAGCCATTTTTCCCAGAGGCCTCCATTGGCTACAGCTGAGAAGGTCTGACTCAGACATCATGAGCCATTTTAATGCACAACACCATAAAGTACAGCTGACACTCTATCAGATCTTCTAGTTTATAAAGAAAATATCTTATTCCTTATATTCTTTTATCCTAATAGGAATGCTCTACAGCAAATGAAGAACCTAAGAGATGGAAAATGGAATTTCAAGGTGTAAAGAATTCTTACAATTGTATGTTGCCTGGGCATTTATTTTGAATACATATTTTACTTTCTCATACCAAGCCTCAGTCACCATCAACACAGTTTCCAGTTCTACACCACACTCAGATGACTCAAGCCCGAGATAAGACATTTAAGTTGGCACAGGCAAATAAATGCCTGAGTGGTTCCTTATAGAAAGGGTGGGAAAAAAGGGAGCCCATTCTGCCAGGGAGAAGAGATGACTCTTAAGTTATCACTGAGTCCTCACTACACCCTAGTTCTTTAGAAGGCCAGGTTTTCCCTGGAACAGGGAGGTGGAAGAATTGTAAATGAGAAGAGTCAAACTTTGTAAAATATTTGAAGGGATTTATTCTGAGCCAAATATGAGTGACCTCTCAGGAGGTTCTGAGAACATGTGCCCCAGGTGGTCAGGGCGCAGCTTGATTTTAAACCTTTTAGAGAGACATGATAGATCAATCAAATACATTTAATAAATACATTGGTTTGACACAGAAATGAGGAATAATTCAAAGTGGGGACTTCCAGGCTATAGGTGAATTTAAACATTTTCTGGTTGACCATTGGTTGAGTTTGCCTAAAGATCTTGGATTGATAGGAAGGGAATGTTCAGGTTAAGATAAAAGACTCTGGAAACCAAAGTTCTTTTGAAGTCTTACAGTGGCTGTCCTTAGAGACAATAGATGACAAATGTTTTCTATTCAGATCTTAATGGAGATTCTTTTCAGATGCAAAATTTCCCCCAACAAAGAACAACTTTGTAGAGTCATTTCAAGATGTGGCAGAGAAATATGTTTTGGGTTAAAATAATTGGAATTTTTTCCTTGTCTCATAATGTTATGCCAGAGTCAGGTTGAAAAGTAAGTCATGATATATAAGGTTAAATAAAACCCATCTGATGAGAATTTGTGATTTGTAGGGCATGACTCCCCAGACCCCTTAGATATGAATTTGGGCAAGATAAAAAAACAGAGTTTAGTCTTCAAGGGTGTACAAGGTGGGCTCTTCTAGCACCAGAATGACGGTCAGACAGGAATAAACTGATCAGGGGTCAGAAAAGAGCCACAAAAGTATCTGCCAGTATAAACAAATTTCCCATTTGAGGGGCTCTCTTCTCAGGCAGGACAACTAGGCATGAGACCATCCACCAGGTAAAAAAAAATAAACTAAAAGCTCTCGTGAAAGACACACTGTAAACACCCACATCCAGCTCTTGTTTATTTTGTTAGGACAGGGTTGCTAGTGACCATGTTGCTCTGGTATTAGAACCCCAAGTGAGCTGGGGCTCTCAAAACACAGAGCTGTTGACGTTACAAGTGTCCTCAGAAGTTAGTCCTTCATTTTTGTCTTCTGATGCTCAGCAAGATATCTTCCGTTCATTGAGGTGGTTTTCTAGAAAACAAGGTCACTTAATTCAGATGTAAAGTGATAAACTTATTTTCAGATACACTCATTCCAAAGAACTGGGTTTTGTTTTAAAATGAATTTGCCCAAGTTTGAAAAAAATATTCTTGTTTAATTGTTGTTGTTTTGGATTTCTTTTGTATCTGAGAAAGTTAGAGAAATAGCAATGATTTAGTTTTCATTCCGCAGAATATGTTGAATATTCATTTAATAAGCTGACCTCAAATTCTTCATGAAAAAAGAGCCCAAACTGGATTGGGACCATGTTTTCAATTTTTGTATCACTGCTTCTGTCAAGAAAGATCACATGGTAACATTTATTGAATAAATATTTGTTTACTATTCTTCACATATGCTAGACACTCTTTAGTCCTGGATATATGATAATACAGTAAATGAGTCTTAGTCCTTACCAAGAGAATTTTTACTGTGCTTGCAGAAACGGAAAACATGAATAAGTCATATAACATAGGCAAACACATTATTTTCTTTTTGATTATGATACTGAAGATCTTCAAACACTCCTAAACCTGTAAGGAGTTCAGAATCAGTTGCCTCTGGCAAGGAAAAAGATGGGACTGACAACAAATTATGTTTTGCTTGGTTACTACTAGCTGTAGGTTAGAGACTACAAATTTGATCTTTGCCAAGTGAAAGGCTCAGAGGAAGAGACTGCTTCTGAGTACTCTACTTAATAAGAGTGAAAGTAAATATATTTAACTAGGTAGGTTAATTTCCCTCTAATTAGAGAAGTCTCTAATTAACAATTGACTCATAATTGTTTTCGTTCTTTGCAAATTAAAGGGCAAGAATTAGGATGTGATTAATAAATAAAGCCAGTGACTTGTCTTAGCACCAGAGGACAATACCTGCCACTATCTGTTCAAATAACTTAGAGGCTACTCTCATGTCACTTTCACTGCCTCTGGAGGGTTGGGAGTGGAGTGAGAAATAGCATTTGTGTTATGGATTAAAAGGCAAATGCAAAAACAACGTTTTCATCGGAATGAGGGTCTTATCCCTTAATTTTACCTTGAAGGAGTGCAGTGGCACAATCTCAGCTCACTGAAACCTCTGCCTCCCGGGTTCAATCAATTCTCTTGCCTCAGCCTCCCAAGTAGCTGGGACTATAGGCGTGAGCCGCCATGCCCAGCTAATTTTTTGTATTTCTAGTAGAGATGGGGTTTCACCATATTGGCCAGGCTGGTCTCGAACTCCTGACCTTGTGATCCGCCCACCTTGGCCTTCCAAAGTGCTGGGATTACAGGCGTAGCCACTAATCTATGACAGATGCTGAGCCTCAAACAATGAATAGGGCACAACCCTTGCCTTCAGGGATTAATGGGCAAAGAACAAAGAACAGGGTTAGAGTGCATGCCATTTATGTGTTGTGTGAGCTAGCTTTGGTTGCCTTTTCAATTCTAAATGTATCATGTCAAGTTTGTGAATAGGAAAATAATGTCATTCCATCTCTGAAAATTATTTTCTTAAATCCACAATTACTAGAAACTATAAATGCACAATTTACAGAATTCTCATGTACAACACATGTATCAAGTATAGGATAGGTATATTGCACCTGCTCTGGCCTATAAAGATGTAACATTTTAAATATCATAATACTTTTATTAGACATAAATTTAGTAAAATTAAAAGATAGTTTTATTTTGTGCCACTCTGTGATCTATCGCTGTTAAGTCTGTAGGATGAAAGAAAATATGCCTAGGCTCTGGAACAGAAATAAATCATGGTGAGTAATCTCAAGCCATCTCTTACTAGTTCTGTAAACAGAGGAAGAGTATTTAATTCTAGCTCTAAAATGAGATAAATACATATTTTAGAGGAGAGACTAGTAATATGGATTAAATAATGTGGCAATAAATCTCCTAATATAAATCTGTTTACTCTAGACATCTTGGGTATGTATTAAATAGATACATATTAAAATATCTAAAACAGTAAAGTAGCAATAATAAAGGTAAGTTTAGGTTGAAATATCCACACATATTTTTTCAGCCATGTATTTTTGCCAAATACAGTTTTTGTTCATTTGGAGTCAAGAAAACGAATTAATGCATACCTGAGCTAGCTTTGTCATCTCCCAGGAGACAGTAAGCTTAAATTTTTCTTAGGTGGAGTCTGACAACTGATAGGCTCTGGCATTTTCTCTTCTTGAAAGAAGACACAGATAGTACAATGAAGAGTGTCTACTTCAATAGTTCTTTCCTTATGTGTATACAAATTAAAAAAAAAAGGAAACAGTAATATAAATACAACTAGGAAGAGTCTATAAATAATGTCTTCCCTGGACAGTAATTTATCATATGACAGTGATTGGCTGTGATATTTTCCAGTGATATAATCTTTTGAGTTTAGAATCTGGCTGTCATTTAAACAATAACTGATTTGAAACATTATTTAATAATATAGAAGAAAGAAATTTGTCCAAAAACAGGCAGGGGTGTAATTCATCCAACCATGACTAACTCAATGATGTACACGTCATAGTTGAGCCAATTAATATTGATCCAAATGCATTTAATCTGACTTCAGCAATGCCAGCACTCCAATTAAGCTCAATATTCTATAAAAGCTACATTTTATTAATCAAATGACATTTAAAGATGCTTTATTTTGTTCTTTACTTTCTTTTTAAGGATGAACAGATTAGAAACTTGGAGGTTTTCCAGTAATTCAAAATATTCAAAGTCAAATGAGTTGTTATCTATTGATTTTTTAAGAAGATTTAAAATCAACTACAGCACATTTTAGAACTCACTTCGAAATAAACACTATATATAATTTGCTCTAAAGAAACAATTAAAAATAAATGTTTTTTAATTATGCACAATAAGCCTAGTGAATCTCAAAAATACATTTAAAGTCTAGAGATTATATTTAATCTTTTACTTACATTTAAACAATGATTGAAGCTTATAATGTAGCTGACATTGTAAAGTGACACAAACATTTAACTCTATAGTATATATTTTAATATAATATATTTTATATAATATGTTTATTATTAAATATAATACTAAATATTATTAAATATAATATATTATATATGTAATACATAATATTTAATATATATACATTTAATATATGTATTGTAGCCGTGCTGCAAAAGATTTTGCATGAGTAACCTTCATCCTTTGGAGTTACCAAAGGTAAAGAAATAGTCTCACAAAGATGAATATCTATTTGTTTAAATTGCTGAGATCATAAAACAGTAATGATACTAAACTGAGAAAATGTCTTCATTAATATAAAACTTTAAGAAACTTTTGAGACCTAAATCTCAGTCCAATGGCTGCTTGAATATTTTCACGTTTTATTCATGTCTTTTGATATAACTTTATTTTCCTTTATTCAATTGATGGCATATTACATTGACTAATTACCAAATTTTAATAAAAGTTTGCATTCCTGGAATAAAACCAAAAACCAGGTTTTAATTTCATTTGTTTTTCTCTACTACTTGTTTTCTCTATTATTGATTTCTCTGGTATCTTTGTTATTTCTTTTCTTTTACTTACATTAGGTTTAATTTGCTCTTCTATTTTTAGCTCTTTATGGTAGATGCTGAGAAAAGAAAAATAGCTCTGAGCAGTCTGAGCTAGATAAAGTATACAAAACTCATTAAGCCCAGAAAGACATGAGTATGGGACTTCAGTCACAGCACCCCTACCACACACCCACACGGGGGGTGGGGGTGGGGTGAAGAAGGATGATGGGGTGTTGGGAAGGGGAATTGTTTAAAGGCATTCTGCTCCTAACTAGCTGCCTCATCCATTATCTTCATGTTCCTGGAGTTTGTGATACAAAGACCAATGTATAACCAAACAGTAGCCTTTATTATTTTAATGGCGATTCTTGGCAAACAACTTAGAAACTGCCTCTCCTTTTTTTCCTTAAAACCCACTTGTAATTGCTGCTAATTGGAGTGTACATTTATTGCAATTTGAATATCTGCTCCCTGGCAGCGATTCTCAAGCTTTAGACTAGAATAAACTCTATACTTAATCATATTTTCTAAATTTCATTATTTAAGGTTGACATTTTGGCAGCCATGATGGGAACTAAAGCCCAGCTTCAGTAATCCCCACTGACATAACAATCAAAACCTTGGTACCTCACACCTGTAATCCCAGGATTTTGGGAGGCTGAGGCAGGCAGATCACTTGAGCTCAGGAGTTTGAGACGAGCTTGGCCAACATGGTGAAACCCCACCTCTACTGAAAATACAAATATTAGCCAGGTGGTGTATGCCTATAATTCCAGCTACTTGGGAAGCTGAGGCAGGAGAATTGCTTGAACCCAGGAGGTGGAGGCTGCAGTGAGCCAAGATTGCACCACTGCACTCCAGCCTGGGAGACAAAGTGAGACTTCACCTCAAAACAACAACAACAAAAAACTTTGGTACTGACACAAATGGCCATTTCACTCAACCTCATGGGAGTTGGCAGGGATTTCTGGAAAGGCCCATCTTGGGATCTGAATCCAGCTGGCTTAGCTGAGAATTAAGACCTTATTTAAGTCTGGGCATAGTGGCACACACTTGTAATCTCACTACTTTGGGAGGCTGAGGGGGTGGATCACTTGAGTTTGAGACCAACCTGGGCAAAATGGCAAAACTTTGTCTCTAAAAAAAAAAAAAAAAAAATCTGGTTCTGTAGTTTCAGCTACTCAGGGGTTGATGAGGTGAGAGGATTGCCTGAGCTTAGGAGTTTGAGGCTGCAGTGAGCCAAGATCATGCCACTGCACTCCAGCTTGGGAAACAGGGTGAGATGCTGTTTTTTTTTGTTTTGTTTTGTTTTGTTTTTTAATCTAGTTAAGCTATACACAGTTCTACTTGATGGAGTTAAAATAAAGCTATACTGAAAGGTAGAGCTTCTCTAGAGATTCTGATTATTGCAGATTTGAGATTTTCACTTTTTTCTGAGGTTAAAATTTTGTCTTTCTCGTTAGAGTTTGCAATCTTTCCTCTTACTCAAAATTTGATCAGGGAAAAACACAGTTTTTCTCTCTAAAAAGAGGAAATTAATGTTTATGGTTTAAGTGTTAGTGGCAGTGAATTATACAGATCTGCAGTGGTGTCAGTTCATCCCACCTCCTCAGAAGAAACTTGACTGAGGGGCATAAAGCAGAGAGGCAGGAACTAAGGAGAGTTTTAGAGCAGGAGTGAAAGTTTGTTAAAAAAATAAGTCTAGAGCAGGAATGAAAGAAAGTAAAGTATACTTGGAAGAAGGCCAAGCAGGCGACTTGAGAGACCAAGTGTGTGGTCTGACTTTTGATTTGCATTCTTCCAGGGTCTGCATCTCTTCTCTGTTGATTCTTCAAGTTAAAATCTTTTAAATACTCTAACTGCCGGCTTTGGATCTCCGTCTGGATTTACAGAAGCACTCCAACGTTTGTCTAGTGGCTAAGGTTCTACGCCTTCGTGGCTGTAGTCCATGTTGATTGCTGGTTTGTTTTAAATTATTTGCATTAACTGTTGACCTGTTGGGTTACTCATTTGTTTCTGACCCATTTTCTTTCCATGGACAGCTTTTGATTTCTTATCTTTTTCTGTTTATGGGGAATACAGGACTTTTGGGCCTTCATCCACAAGTGCTCCACTAAGAAGTTGAGATCCTAGAAAATATGGCCCGACAGAAATGTGGGCTGTATTTCATTTGTGGCTAGCAAGACTTACAGCTGTCTTTGATATGGTTCTGGATCTTGTGAGGACTGTTTTGCATCTCTTTGGAGATGCCTACATGGAAGCCATAGGCTCTTGGCCACCTAAATGTTTGCTAAAAACTTTATGAGCCCAATTAATTAATAGGAGAAAAGGTATAAAAGTTTATTTAACATGTATACATAGGAACTTTCAGAATGAAGACTGAAATTTCCAATGAGTTACAGAAACTTATATATCATCCTGAGACTACAATAAAGAATGCAGACTCAGAGCGTTGCTGGAAATCGGTAAATCAGGTTTAGAGGAAACATTACAGGAAAGGGGTCCCGATCCAGATTGCAGGAAAGAATTCTTGGCTCTTGCATAAGAAAGAATTCAGGGCAAGTCTGCAGTGCAAAGTAAAAGCAAGTTTATTAAAAGAGTAAAGTAGTGAAAGAACAGCTAATCCATAGACAGAGTAGGGCATTGCTGACAGTAAGAGGAGGAAAGTGTCTACCCTAGGTACAATGCTTGTGTATATATATATATATATATCATATATATGATATATATATGATATATGTCATACATATATCATATATATGATATATATATGATATATGTCATACATATATCATATATATGATATATATATGATATATATGTATCATATATACATGATTAAAAAAGATCTTGGGGAGATGTGCTCTGCTACAGGAGTTTGTGATAAAGGATTAATTTTCTTAATTACTATATTTTGCAAGAATCAATATTATCTTTTTTTTTAATATATATACTTTTTATTGCATTTTAGGTTTGGGGGTACGTGTGAAGAACATGCAAGATTGTTGCATAGGTACACACATGGCAGTGTGATTTGCTGCCTTCCTCCCCATCACCTATATCTGGTATTTCTCCCCATGCTATCCCTCCCCTCAATATTATCTTTAAAGGAAAATTCAGAATGCTTTCGTTCTGATATTGGGATATCTGGACCCTCCCAAATCTGGGTCTGTTTAACAAACATTATTAATTTGTCCCCTTAACTATAAATATCTAGAGGCTAGAAATGCCTAACTTTCTGGGAATGCGGCTCAGCAAGTCTCAGTCTCAATTTCCTAGTCCTCACTAAAAATGGAGTTGCTGTGGTTTGAATGCCTCTGAGGGAAAGACAGATTAAGAGAAAGGAAGAAGCTTGGCTTCAAAAAATGGCTTTGTTATATAGATAAAGCCTCCCTCAGAGAGAATAGATGGTAAATGTTTCTTTTCAAAGTTTAAAGGTGTCAAATTCTCAAACTCTATGGGATCAAGGGAAAAGCATAGAAAGGAGAGGGGACCATGGCTGTACTGATGGAGATTTTCTACAGACACAAATTTCTCCATTTAGGACAGCTTTGCAAAGCTACTTCTGCATGATGGCCAAGTGGCAGCAATTGAAAAAATGTGTCAAAGAAATATATTTTAGGATAAAATATTTTAATTCTTTCATCTAGTTAATCTTTGGTTAAGACATAACCTTGAGTAAGGCTAATTGGCTTTGATGAGTCACTTGAAAAGATACCTTTGATTTAAAACACAAAAAATTGGATAAAGTGTTTATCAAAGATAAGCTCTCAGATGAAGCGAGCTTGCTTCTTTTTCAGAGTCCCATGCTGAGTTCAGATGTAGAAAATGCTTTCTTTGCTATTCATTAAAGGGCCTCATCCTGAAGTTAATATAATAATAATAATACAACTAAATTGAAAATATTATGTATCTAACAACATTGGCCCCCAAAATAGGAGTTCCTGGCATTTATCTGGCAGTTTTGAAACTCTTTGTAAAAGAAATGCACATCTATAATGAAATTTTCCATTTGTAAGGCCATCATCCTCTCTGCAGGATGGGGAAGACATTGGCTTAAAGTTTATATAGCTAACTTTACCTTTAAGTTTTTTTTTATTTTTTTATTTTTTATCTTTTTTGTACTTTGGGCTCTGGGGTACATGTGCACATCCCACATCCTGCAGGATTGTTGTATAGGTACATACATGCCATGGTTTGCCGTCTCCATCCCCACCTCCCCTTGGTCGCCTACATCAGGCGTTTCTCCTGGTGTTATCCCTCCTCATCCTCCCTGCCCCCTGTCCCTTCTATCCCCTCCACTCCCCCCACCCCCACCTAGCCCTGTGAGTGATCCCTTCCCTGCGCCCAAGTGTTCTCATTGCTCATCACCTGCCTATGAGTGAAAACATGCCAGTTTGGTTTTCTGTTCTTGTGTCAGTTTGCTGAGAATGATGGTTTCTAGATTTATCCGTGTCTCTACAAAGGACATGAACTCATCGTTTTTTATGGCTGCATAGTATTCCATGGTGTGTTGTGCCACATTTTCTTTGTCCAGTCTATCATCAATGGGCATTTGGGTTGGTTCTGTTTTCCTGGAAACCTTGTATTGACTGGACCTTTACCCATACCTTCTTTATATTCGCAGACATGGTGTTTAGATAGAAACTTTGTGCATTTGGGATGCAAATTTTTACCTAGGAGTCATTTCTTTAAAAGTGCAAATTTAGGGTTGCCTAGCTAACAATTGTTTAAGTCTTGAGAGTCTAAAAGGAGGAAGTTACCTGAAAACTGACAAATAATCTTATAAAGCTCTCTTTCTGTGTGTCTTACGTTTGCATTTTTTATTTGTTTGTTTATTTGTGTTTCTCTGTTTTTTGAGACAGGGTCTTGCTCTGTTGCCCAAGCCCTACAGAGTTGGCCTTGCTCAGTGTGGTTTTCATATTGATGCTCAGTTTTTAGAAAAACTTATAAATAATTCCATTCTGATTTTAGCTAACTTGATTAAACACAAAATTTATTTCACAAGATAAATCTTCCACAAACTTTCTGCAACATGCATGTGTTGAACCAACTTTGCATCTCAGGGATAAAGTCTACTTGATCATGGTAAATTTGTTTTCTGATGTGCTGCTGGATTCGGTTTGCTGATTTTGGGATGGGGGGATTTTTGCATCATGTTCATCAAGGATATTGGTCTAAAGTTTTGTGGAGTTTTTTTTTTGTGTGTGTGATGTCTTTGCCAGGTTTTGATATCAGAATGATGCTGACCTCATAAAATGAGTTGGGGAAGAGTCCCTCCTGTTTCGTTTTTTGGAATGATTTCCACAGGAATGGTAGCAGCTCTTTTTTATACATCTGGTAGAATTCAGCTGTGATTCCATCTGGTCCTAGGCTTTTTATTACTGATTAAATTTTAGAAGTCTTCATTGGTCTGTACAGGGATTCAATTTCTTCCTAGTTCAGTCTTGGAAGGTTGTATATATCTGAGAATTTATCCATTTCGTCTAGATTTTCTAGTTTGTGTACATAGAGGTGTTCATAGTAGTCTCTGAGTCTTCTTTTGATTTCTGTGGGGTCAATGATAATGTCCCCTTTGTCATTTCTAATTTGTATCTTCACTCATTTTTTTTTCTTTGTTAGTTTAGTTAGCAATTCTTCCATCTTATTAATTTAAAAAAATACAATTTCTGGATTCATTGATCTTTTGTATGTTTTTTCATGTCTCAGTTTCAGCTCTGATTTCTGTTCTTGTCTTCTGTTCGCTTTGGAGTTGGTTTGCTCTTTCTTCTATATTTCTACTAGTTGTGAGATTAAGTTGTCAATTGGAGATCTTTTTAAATTTTTGATGTGGATGTTTAGTGCTATAAACTTCCCTCTTTACACTGAGCTGTGTCCCTGAGATTCTAGTATGTTGTAACTTTGTTCTTATTAGTATCAAAGAACTTCTCAATTTCTGTCTTATTTTCATTAGTTACCTAAAAGTAATTCAGGAGCAGGTTGCTTAATTTTATGTAATTACATAGTTTGGATGATTTTCTTAGTATTTATTTCTGTTTTTATTGCACTGTGGTCCAAGTGGGGTTGGTATAATCTTAATTTTAAAAAAAAAATTTTAAAGATTGTTTTGTTTGATTGTATGATTGGTGTAAGAGTATGTGCCATGTGGCAATGAGAGGAATGGATATTCTTTTGGTTTTAGGTAGAGTTCTGTAGATGTCTATTAGGTTTCCTTGCTCAAGTGTTGAATTCAGATTCTGAATATCTTTGTTAATTTTCTGCCTTGATGATCTGTCTAATAATGTCCGTGGGCTGTTGAATTATCCCACTATTACTATATTATTTTGTGTAAATTAATTCTCTTTGTGTGTTTCTAAGAACTTGCTTAATTATTCTTCGTGATCCTATGTTGTGTTCATATATATTTAGGACAGTAAAATTTTCTTGTTGAATTAAAACCCTTATCATTGTGCAATGCCCTTCTTCATCTTCTTTGACTTTTGTTGGTTTAAAGTCTGTTTTGTCTGAAATTAGGATAGCAACCCCTGCTTTTTTAAATTTCCTATTTGCTCAATAGAGTTTTCTCCATCCCTTGATTTTTAGCCTATGGGTGTCATTGCATGTCAGATGAGTCTCTCGGAGGTAACATACTATTGAGCATTGCTTCTTAGTCCAGCCTGCCATTTTTGACCTTTTAATTGGGGCATTTATCCCATTTACATTTAATATTAGTATCAATATGTTCAGATTTTATCCTATCATTGTATTATTAACTGGTTATAAAATGCAGACTTGTTTGTGTGATTACATTGTAGTGTCACTGGTCTGTTGTACTTAAGTATGTTTTCATCGTGGCTGGTAATGATCTTTTCTTTCCATATTAGTGCTCCTTTCAGGACCTCTCATAAGGCAGGTCTAGTTTTAATAAATTTCCTTAGCATTTGCTGAAAAGGATCTTATTTCTCCTTCACTGAGGAGTTTAGTGTGACTGGATATAAAATTCTTCACTGCAATTCTTTTCTTCAAGAATGCTGAATATAGGCTTCCAATTTCTTCTGGTCTGTAGGGTTTCTGCAGAAAGGACTGCTCTTAGCCTAATGAATTTCCCGTTGTAGGTGACCTGCCTCTTCTCTCTAACTACTTAATATTTCTTCTCTCATTGAGACTTTAAAGAATCTGATGATTACATATGTGTGGATGGTCTTCTTTTGTAATATCTTGCTGGTATTCTCTGAATTTCCTGAATTTAAAATTTAGCCTCTCTAGCAAAGTTGGGGAGATTTTCATGGATGATATTCTGTAACATGTTTTCCATGATGCTTGTCTTCTCCCTGTCTCCTTCACAGACACCAATGTGTCACAGATTGAGTCTCTTGTAATCTCATTTTTCTCAGAGTTTTTGTTCTTTCTTTTTTATACTTTTTTCTTTTTTTTTTCTGACTGAGTAATTTCAGTTAGTCTTCTCTTCAAGCTGTGATTCCTCAGCTTGGTCTGTTCTGCTCTTGATACTTACAATTGCATTATTCAATTATTGTGATGTGTTTTTTAGTTTTAACAGTACAATTTTTTTTTTTTGTAATGGCTATTTCATCTATTAGCTCCTGTAAGATTTTATTGTAATCCTTAGATTCCTTAGATTGGGTGTCAACTCTTTCTTGAATCTTGATGATTTTCTTTCCTATCCATATTCTAAATTATATTTCTGTCATTTCAGCCATTTCAGCCCAGTTAAGAACCCCTTCTGGGAGACTATTGCAGTTGTATTGAGGAAAAAAAACACTCTGTGTTGCCAGTTTTTTTTTTTTTCCTGGTTCTTTCTCATCTATGTGGGCTGGTGTTCCTTGAACTGTGATGTAATTTGAGTATAATTTATAGATTTCAGTATGTTTTCTGAGGGCAAAGGCTTCATGCAGCATTTTTATTTATAGCTGAATTCTTCCCCTTGGTTTCACAGTGGAGTATTTGGTAGGGTATTTTTGGTGCTGACATTTTGGTCTGTGATCCAGTAGGTGGTGTTTAAGTGAAATGGCTAGTAGGTAGGCTCTTGCTCAGGCATGTGGCTCCTCTGTAGTTCCTCATGATTGCAGCTCTGCTCCCTCACTTCCCTGAAAGTTTGAGCTCCTCTCTCTCTTGAGTGCTGGCTGTAGCTCTTGGTTTGGCACTCACAGGCTGGATAACACAGCTCTGGGATTCGCTCGGGCTTTATGTCCCCTCCCCAACTTGGAGGCAGCAGAGAAAGGAATCTTAGCAGTGGTTGTTGCAGAGGGACTTTCACTTGCCTCTTGGGGCTCCACTCGAGACATGCAGAGCCACTGTCAATTAGTGCAGTTGGCCTGGGTTAGGGTGTCTGCAATGTGAGTCTAAGGGCAGGGGGCTGAGGTTGCCTGTTAATGAGCATGGTGATGGGGTGAGTGTTTCACAGGGGAGGCAGACTTATCTCTTTTCTTTAGAGCATTTGTAGTTTTCTGGAGTTGTCATTAAAGTACTCAAAATCTTTGCTCCTTCTCCAGTCTTATGGCAACAAAGATAGCACCACTGCAGTAGCAGTGGGAGAGGGGTTTTTGGTTGCCTCTGGGAGCTTCTCCTCAGGGAAACACAAAGTCACTGTTACTAATGTTTAGCCAGGGGATGGGGCAACTTCATTGCTGGGCTGAGCTGGGGCTCTGCTTGCTGAGGAGTGAGGAATCAAGGGCTCACAGGGAGAAGAGACTCAGTGCCTCTGCAGACAGTGGCTGTGGTATGCTGGGAGCATAGGTGAAGTCTTCAGGTACTTTGTTTCTTCCGCACACTGAGGGCAGCAGAAGCAGAACCACTGCTGTGGCAGTGGCAGAGAGGCTGTCAGTTGCCTCTGGGAGCCCCTCCCCAGGAAAACCCAGAGGCACTGATACAGGAGCTAAAAAGAAATTATTTAGGCAGTTAGTTAGGGTAAGAGAGTCTTCTGTAAGATTTCTCTGATAACAGAAAGCAGGCCCAAATCATTTCTAACAAGGAGCAGCCTGTAAATCAAACTGCAGACATAGAAAAGTAAGCTCTCATTTGCACAGGTGAATGCTGACAGCTATACCAACAGGAAAAGGCTACCTGGGGGCCATGCATGTTCAACGTGGATCTCCAGGCTCCATCTTCCATTTCTTGTGTCTATCACGTGCACAGTAAGGGAACAGGCAACATGGTGCTGGCCAGGTAAAGAATCATGTGCATAATAAAAGACTAGGATGGGGAGGCCAACTTCTTCACCAGCTATGTAAGTGGCACACCTGGTCCAACCAGTTATTGGGCTTTATGTAAATCAGACAGTGCCTCCTCAAACTCCACTATAAAACCCCATGCATTTCACCATGGAACTGGAAGAACCACTCCAGAGCCCCCCGCTCTCTGCAGGAGAGAGCACTATTCTCTTTCTTTTGCCTATTAAATCTCTGCTCTTAAACTCACTCCTTGTGTGTGTCTGCATCCTCAGTTTCCTTGGTGTGAGGCAACGAACCTTGGGTGTTACTCCAGATGAACACTGCCACTTCACAACTACCAGCAGGTGTGCTCAGCCATGGGTGTGATGGCTGTTGTTCATTCCTGTGCTGAGCGTACTGCCTGGTGAAAAGTAGGGGCTGGGGGTTCCCAGGGTAGAAGAACTAAATTTATTTTCATATGGTGGCTGCTGGGTACTTGAGGGCCAGCATAGAAACTATTAAGTAGGCCCTTTGTTCCTTCCCCAGACTGAGGTCAATATACCACTACAGCCACAATGGTTCAGGCATTGTGGGTTTTCTGTGGAATTTTCTCCTCAGAGCACTGCAGAGCCGCCTTCCATTGAAGTATTCAGGTGGAGGCAGGTTAGTTACGCTGCAGTCCCAGATCAGGAGGCCCCACCTAGTAAAGAGAATTGGGATTAGGGACCCACGTGAAAATGTCTGACCACTTTTTCCATTAGGCAGCTGCATCATGCTGGGAATCTACACAAGTCTGTAGACATTGGGCACCCTGTGAAGCCTGAAGGCAACAGCAACAGCAACAAGGGCTGCAAGACATCAAAAATAGTGGCTTGCCCCTCCCTGTGGGAGCTCCATCTCAGAAAAGTGTAAAGCTACTATCAGACTGAGAGCCATGGTGGAGTGTGGCTGGAGTACTGGGTCAGTGGGCCTTATCCTGGGAGATACAGTAGAGGTGAGACCTGAAGTCCATCACTGCTCAGCCACCTGAATTTGGACCCTTCCCTGGGGGTATACAAGGGACCCTGACCTGTCTTGTTGCCAGAGCTATAGCTTCTAATCCCAGGATGCCTAGGGATCCAAGGCTCCTAGGACTCTGCATACGCTTGAGTGGCAGTTCTGCCCAGACTCCACATAACTCTGCATGACAGTTTGAAGGCCCCAGCAGGGTGTCCTCATGAGGTGATCTTCTCAGCCTCAGGTTGCAAAGGTCTGTGGAAGAAGTATGAGTCCCTGGGTACTCTCACTCACTCAACATTTCCCTACAGTAGGGAAGCCTCCTCTGGTTCTGTGTCACTTACAAGTGGGCAGTCATCCTGTCTCGCTCTTCCACATTCTCCGTGGGCCAAGTTGTTTCCCTGAGGAATCTCAGTGGGTCCACCTGGATGTTTCAGTTGAAGACCTAGTATTCACTCACGACTTTTTCTTCTCTCTGTGAGAGCAGTGCCCACTAGCTGCTTCTAGTCAACCACTTTGACCCTAACTCTTTCTGTTATCCTATTTTAATCATGCTTTTAAACCTTACTTACTATAGTATCAAGTGTTTTACAGCTTTAATATTTGACATACTTCCCAAAATTGTATTTCAAATTCTAAAATTAAATCTTTTTAATCTAAACTAACTCATGCATAACGAATATGAACCTCTGAAAGTCCAAGTGCTACTGGTGGAGGGTCTTGACTATGAGTTTAGGTTCTTGGCATTTTGAATAAATAATTGGACAAAACCTACAACAAAGCAATGAAAGAATTAAGCAATAAAAGCACAGATTTATTGAAATGAAAGTAAACTCCAGAGCAGGAGGGGGCTTGAACAGTTGACTCAAGAGCACTGGTTAGAGAATGTTCGTTACTTGGTTTACACCCTATGTAAATGCAGGACTGGCTCATGACCAGTCTGATTTGTCACGAAATCAGGCTGAAATAAGGTTACAAAGTTACACCCCTATGCAAATGAAGACTTTGTCCATGATCAGTCTGATTGGTTTTGGGAGAGGACCAATTAGAGGTACTTTCCATTTCTCATCTGTGATATAGAAAGCAGGGGTGGAGGGGTTGCAGAGGGAGTAGCCTCTGTTCTTTTGTTACTTGGGCATGGAAAGTTGGAGTTTTCCTTTTGATTTACTTCTAGGAAGACAGTGTGAATCAGCCTTACGTTCCCTGCCTCCAGATCCTCTTCTGCATCACTAGAGAGACATAATAGGCTTATTCAGTGTGTAAAAAGCATATGGGAAACATTGTCAGGTACGAATAATGTTTAACTTTTTTCACATTATGTTTGTATGAGAATGTTATTAATGTGACTTCCAAAATTGAATGAGAGTCCTAAAATTATGATGTGCTCTGGTATATGTCATCAGTCATAATTATGATAATTATGTTAAACTGGTGTATACCACACATACACACACACACACACACACACACACACACACACACAAAATTTTTTCTTGCCAACTGCTTTTCTAACCATGGTTATTCTAAGCATTTTTGGTATCCATGGTTAATTATTATTTTACTTTGGATCTTCTCAGAAAGCAATTTATAATCAGCTACTGTACAAAATTTGTTACTTCTTTATAAAAATTCATAGAAAAGACCATGACAATTCCTCTTGAATACAGGTTACTAATAGCTTTGGAGATAATACCATTGGAATAGGCAAAAACTTAAAGAAATTTTTTAAAAACTGATACTTTTGTAATCATTGCTAAGCTAATATCAAGCAAATCAAGATTTAATTAGATCGGACTAAAAGGTTGGAGGACTAAAATAATTTTGTATGGGTTTTGGTTTGAAACATTGCTGATTCTTTTTGTTTCCCAGAATAAAAGCAACATTTTTCCTAAGTTGTTTTTTTGTTTTTGTTTTTGTTTTGCAACTATCGTAAAAGGGGTTGAGTTCTTGATTTGCTTCTCTGCTTGGTCGCTGCTGCTGTATAAAAGAGCAACTGATTTGTGTACATTAATCTTGTCTCTGGAAACTTTGCTGAACTCTTTCATCAGTTCTAGGAGCTTTCTGGAGGAGTCCTTAGGGCTTTCTAGGTATACAATCATATCGTCAGCAAACAGTGACAGTTTGACTTCCTCTTTACTGATTTGGATGTACCTTCTCTCTTTCTCTTGTCTGATTTCTTTGGCTAGGACTTCCAGTACTATGTTGAAGAGGAGTGGTGAGAGTGGGCAATCTTGTCTTGTTCCAGTTCTCAGAGGGAATGCTTTCAACTTTTCCCCACTTAGTATTATGTTGGCTGTGGGTCTGTCATAGATTACTTTTATTGCATTAAGATATGTCCCTTGTATGCTGATTTTGCTAAGAGTTTTAATCATAAAGGAATGCTGGATTTTGTTGAGTGCTTTTTTCTCCATCTATTGAGATGATCATGTGATTTTTGTGTTCAGTTCTGTTTATGTGGTGTATCACATTTACTGTCTTGCATGTGTTAAACCATCCACACACCCTTGGTATGAAACTCACTTGATCATGGTGGATGATCTTTTTGATATGTTGTTGGATTTGGCTAGCTAGTATTTTATTAAGGATTTTATCATCTATGTTCATCAAGGATATAGGTCTACAGTCTTTTTTTTTTTTTTTTTTGGTTGTTTCCTTTGCTGGTTTTGGAATTAGGGTAATGCTGGCTTCATAGAATGAATTAGAAAGGGTTGCTTCTTTCTCTATTTTGTGGAATAGTGTCAAAAGGATTGGTACCAATTCTTCTTTGAAAGTCTGGTAGAATTCTGCTGAGAATCCATCTGGTCCTGGACTTTCTTTTGTTGGTAATTTTTTAACTTCCATTTCAATCTCGCTGCTTGTTATTGGTTTGTTCAGGGAATCTAATTCTTCCTGATTTAAGTTAGGACAGTTGCATTTTTCCAGGAATTTATCCATCTCTTCTAGGTTTTCTAGCATATGTGCATTAAAGTGTTCATAGTAGCCTTAAATGGTCTTTTGTATTTCAGAGGTGTCAGTTGTATCATTTCCTGTTTTGTTTCTTAGTGAGGTTATTTGGATATTCTCTCTTATTTTCTTGATTAATCTTGGTAATGGCTTATCAATTTTATTTACCTTTTCAAAGAATCAGCTTTTTGTTTCATTTATCTTTTTTTGTGTGTGTGTCAATTTCATTTAGTTCTGCTCTGATCTTGGTTATTTCCTTTCTTCTGCTGGCTTTGGGTTTGGTTTGTTCCTGTTTCTTAGGAATATACTTAACAAAGGAGGCAAAAGACCTCTACAAGAAAAAATACAAAACTGTTGAAAGAAATCATAGATGACACAAACAAATGGAAACACATCCCATGCTCATGGATAGGTAGAATCAATATTGTGAAAATGACCATACTCGCTAAAAGCAACATAGAAATTCAATGCAATCCCTATCAAAAAAACACAACCATTCTTCACAAAGTTAGGAAAAAAAATTCTAAAATTCATATGGAACAAAAAAAGATCCCACATAGCCAAAGTAAGACTAAGCAAAAAGAGCAAATCTGGAGGCATCACACTACTTGATTTCAAACTCTAAGATCATAGTCACTAAAACAGCATGGTACTGGTATGAAATAGGCACATAGACCAATGGAACAGAATAAATAACACGAAAATAAACCCAAATACTTAGAGCTAACTGATCTTAGAAAAAACAAACAAAATCATGCAGTGGGGAAAGGATACCATTTTCAATAAATAGTACTGGGATAATTGACTAGTCGCATGCAGGAGATTAAAATTTAGCCCTCTTTTCTCACCTTATACAAAAATCAACTCCTGAAACTATAAAAATTCAAGAAGATAACATCAAAAACCCCTTCTAGACTTTGACGTAGGCAAAGATTTCATGACCAAAAACTCCAAAACAAATGCAATAAAAACAAAGATAAATAACTGGGACCTAATTAAACTAAAGAGCTTTTGCATGGCAAAAGGAGCAGTCAACATAGTAAACAGTCAACACACAGAGTGGGAGAAAATCTTCACAACCTGTACATCTGAAATAGAACCATATCCAGAATCTACAACAAACTAATCAGTAAGAAAAAAAACAATCTCATCAAAAAGTGGGCTAAGGATATGAATGGACAATTCTTCAAAGCACATATACAGTCTGGGAGCGGTGGCTCATGCCTGTAGTCCTAGCACTTTGGGAGACCGGGGCAGGTGGATCACCTAAGGTCAGGAGTTTGAGACCATCCTGGCCAACATGTTGTGATTGTTTCAGCAGCACATACACTAAAATTGGAATAATACAGAGAAGATTAGCATGGCCCCTGTGCAAGGATAACATGCACATTCATGAAGAGTTCCATATTTTTAGGCAAAGACTTCACGACTAAAACACCGAAAGCAATGGCAACCAAAGCCAAAATAGACAAATGGGATCTAATTAAACTTAACAGCTTCTGCACAGCAAAAGAAACAATCATTAGAGTGAACCAGCAACCAACAGAATGGGAAAAAATTTTTGCAAACTACCCATCTGACAAAGGACTAATATCCAGAATCTACAAAGAACTAAAAACAACTCTACAAGAAAAAAACAACACCATCAAGAAGTGGGTGAGGGATATGAACAGATAATTTTCAAAAGAAGACATTATGCAACAAACAAACATATGAAAAAATGCTCATCATCACCGGTCATTAGAGAACTGCAAATCAAAACCACATTGAGATACCATCTCATGCCAGTTAGAATGGCGATCATCAAAAAATCTGGAGACAACAGATGCTGGAGAGGATGTGGAAAAATAGGAACACTTTTACACTGTTGGTGGGAGTGTAAACTAGTGCAACCACTGTGGAAGACAGTCCTCAAGGATCTAGAAATAGGAATACCATTTGACCCAGCAATTCCATTACTGGGTATATACCCAATGGATTATAAATTTTTCTATTATAGAGGCACATACACATGTATGTCCATTGTGGCACTGTTTACAATAGCAAAGACTTGGAACCAACCCAAATGCCCATCAAGGATAGCTGGATAAAGAAAATGTGGCACATGTACACCATGGAATGCTCTGCAGCCATAAAAAAGGATGAGTTCATGTCCTTTGCAGGGACATAGATGAATCTGGAAACCTTCATTCTCAGCAAGCTGACACAAGAACAGAAAATCAAACACTGCGTGTTCTAACTCCTAAGTGAGTGTTGAAGAATGAGAACATGTGGAAACAGGTAGGGGAACATCACATACTGGGGCCTGTTGCAGGCTGGGAGAGCTAGGGGAGGGAAAGCAGGGCATGGGGAGATTGGGGAGGGATAACATTAGGAGAATACCTAATGTAGGTGATGGGGATTGGAGGCAGCAAACCACCATGGCATGTGTATACCTATGTAACAGTCCTGCAAGATCTGCACATGTACCCCAGAACTTAAAGTAAAATTTAAAAAAAAATCATGTCAAGTATAATACCAAAACTTATTTTATAAGTAAATCGGTCCTATTAAAATGTATCTTTAATAGAAATGGGGAGCTAGAGAGAGAAAAATTGTGTTTCAATAGAAAACTGCTGTATATTTTTTATTAGATCCCAGCCCTTATCATTGTTTTTGAGTTTTTATTATTTTCTTACAATTGAAACTAAATCCTAAATTATTTCCTGGCTACATCTCTATAGGACTAGGTTTTAAATTTTTTGTGATGTTTTTAGTTGACTGCCAAATGGAAGCTTTTTTTCTTTCTGTCGTACAAATTCTTTTTTTGATTAGAATTTTTCTGTGTATTATATTTCTACCATGTACCTCTTATTTTTTACTTCATCCAAAAAAACTAAACTCCTGGTATTCCAAAGACTAGAGACAATTCAACAAGTGAAAGCAGCCGTATAAATCAGTAATTTTTCTTAGGACTCAATTTTGCCACCCTGTTATACCATCCCAATTCAAATATTGGTGCTCTTAAAATTTCTTACTGAGATATATTCTGCCCCTCATACTCCCTCATCTTGAGACAGGACCATTCAGAAATTAGCCTTCCTAATGACACAAAACTAAGTTCCTAAATATAAAAGGAGCCCAAATCATTTGAGTTCATCCAGTGTGCTTTCTTGAAAGATTTTGATAAAAAAAAAAGATGAAAGTAAAGAAGAAAGATATCATTTACTAGCAGCTCACGCCTGTAATTCCAGCTACTCAGGAGGCTGAGGCAGGAGAATTGCTGGAACCCAGGAGGTGGAGGTTGCAGCGAGCTGAGATCTCAACACTGCACTCCAGCCTGGGCAACAGAGGGAGGCTCCATCTAAAAAAAAAAAAAAAAAAAAAAAAAGTTTATGTTATTTTAATGAAAATTCTTGACAAACAGCTTAGGAACTGCCTCTCCTTTTTCCTTAAAATGCACTTATAACTGCTGCTAGTCAGAGTATATATTCACAGAAACTTGAATATGTGCTGCTGAGTGGCTATCCTTAAGCTTTGGGCTTGAATAAACTCTATACTTTGTCATATTTTATAAATTTCATTATTTAAGTTTGACAGCACTTAGATCATTGATTTTAAACTGTCATATTTCCTCTTTTTGCTGCCTAAGTTTCATGTGGTTTACAGATCACACATACTCAAAAGGTACGGTAACTCAAAAACCTCACTATCCACAGTCAAGCTCTTCAAGTTTAACCTTCCCTCCAGTTTCTGCCTTTTTTTTTTTTATTTTCCTGAGTTTCCTTGTATGTCCCAGGCTGTTTTATAATAATAAACTTGTTAGATCTTTGTCTGAAATTCTGGGCAGGGGTATTCTAAAGCCCTTGCAATTTTCTGAGTGATAAGAGTTTATTTTTTAAGTTAGTGAGGTGACTAACGATGTATCCATAAATAGCTACATGATGATAGCTGATCACTGTAGGGAGCCACCATGTGGTGATAGGGCTGATTTTTGACCCTTTTTCATCTCTGGGGAGGGGAAAGGGGATAGAAATTGAGTTCAGTCACATAGCCAATAATATAATTAATCATGCCTACATAATCAAAACCCAATAAAATTTGAGACACAAAGTCTCAATGGAACTTCCTGGTTGGTGAACACATTCATGTGCTGAGAGTGATTCTACAAGAAGAGAGAATGGAAGTTGTGCATTTCCTCCCAGATCTCATTCTATGCGTCTCTTCTCTTGGTTGGTTCTTGTGATTGTGCACTTTATAACAAAACTAATTGTAAGTAGAACAGTTTTTCTGAGTTCTGTAAATCATTCTAGTAAATTAAACCTGAGAGAGTCATAAGAACCTACAAATTTATAGTTTTTCAGTCAGAAATGCAGTTGGCTTAGGAACCCCTGATGAGTGGCTGGAATTTGAAACAGGGTAGCTTGGTTAGGAACTGCTTGCGTTAACTCGTGAGGTTGGCACTAACTCCAGGTGGTTAGTACTATAATTGAATTGTGACACACCCAGTTGGGGTTGAAACAGAATACATGCATATGCTAGCTATTTAGCCAAATATATTATTCATATTTTAGATTTCCTCCCTTCTACAGCTCCCTCATTTTCAAAATCCTTTCTTTAAGTTTCCAGCCATTCTACTGCTCTAAATCCTGCATCTTCCCCATGATCCAGTTTTTCACAGGGAAAGTTAGAGAATGGTGATGGTGGGTCCCTGTGACTGTCATGAGAAAAAAACAGCAAACCCACAGTTCTTGCAGAAGCAATAGCACTCTCTTCATAATAATCTCCTCTTATTTGCCTCTCACTTTTTCTTGGGTCACTTTCCATTACCTTCAAATACTTGTTTTAACACTTTGGCCCAGTTTCTATAAGTGTTTTCTCTAGGAAGAATTGTCTAAGGTCTTCACGCTATTTATTTACAGTCAGAAATAGCAAGAACAATTTCCAGAAGCCTTGTTATTCTTATCACATTTTTTCTTTCCTATTTGCAAGCTACTTCTATGTTTTCCTATACTTAATTTTTCAAAAGACTAATAAATATTTATGATTTCTAAAAATGAATGCTAGAAAATAGGAATGGTAGACAGTTTGCAAAAGAGGAGGACATTCTATCCAAGGAGATTACTCACTAAATTGGCCAAACTCTGTCATCTCTTAATATATCTTCAAAATAATTAAACAATGGTCTCTCTCCTCTTATGTCTAGATATTAACTTAGAATCGCTGTGTCTGGGACAATAGCTCTCTGCAGGTTTATCCGGCACAGAAGTGGATGAGACAAATATAAATTTACTTAAGCATTAACTTTTCCCCTCCTCATCAAAACTCTTATTTTGGTAATTCTTTCAAACAAGTTTTTCCAACACCATGGAGAGCAGCATATAATAAAATTACATACAGGGAACTACTTAATGTTCCTGTAGTGTAGCTTAGTGTTCTTATTCTTGTTACATTGTTGTTCTACTGTAGTTATACACTTACAACCATGGTTTTCATTGTTGTTTCATAAAGTCAGTTTGAGTAGAAACCACGTTTTACCATTTGTATTTTTATAGCCCCTGAGACACAGCAGCTAGCACTGAGGTACACAGAAGAAAGAAATAAGAAAAGGAAAGAAGAAAGGTAGGAGGGAAGGAAAAGAAGAGGGTAAGGTATGAGCAGAATGAAGAATAATTGTCTTCAGATGAAAAACTGTAAAGAGTTTTGTTTCAATTATTTATTGCTGCATAACAAACTTTCTTAGAATATAGTGCCTAAAACCAGTAATTAGTTAAATATTTATTTGCTTATGATTTTCAGTTTGTTCAGGACTCAGCAGAGACTGCTCATCTTTGCTCTATGTCTTATTGGCTGAGGCCTTATTTGAAGCTGGAGAACCCAGGATGGCTTCCCTCACATGTCTGACACCTGAGTTTGGATGGCTGGAATGGTTGGAAAGTGGCTGGACTATTCTGTCTCTCTTTTTTTTCTTCCATCCTTTATGGTTTTTTTTTTTTGTTGTTGTTGTTGTTTTTTATCTTTGTAGGACCTCTCTCCCACAGGCTAGTTGTTTTTCTTGGCTATGTGGCTGTTTTTCAAGAAAAACAACAACAACAAAAACAAAAAGGAAACTGCAAGACGTCTTAAGACTCAGGACAGAAAACCTCAGAATGTCATTTTTGGCATATTCTATGAGTCAAGAGAAGTCATAGGGCCAGCTTGGCTTTAAAGAGAGGAGTAAAAGACTCTCCTCTCTTGCTGGGAGGGACGGCATGTACACACAGGTATGGGAAGATGTGTTAGCAAGCCATCTTTGTGGACAATCTACCACAGGGTTAACAGCCTATTACTGGAGTGTCATAGAAAAGTATTTCGAAAATTTAAACCAGAAACAATAATTCAGCAATTCCTAATTCATTAACAGTTCCTAGTTCATTACTTTTAAAAGAACACATTATAATATTTGCTTTAGTATCTCATCTTTGACCAAAAATTGCTAATCAAATGTGTCCTGAAAGCATTTCAGATTGCATATATTATGTTCAATGGCATCCATAAATACTTATAGATGAACTAGAAAGTGTTTTATATAAATTGTGAATTACCATATCTATATAAAGCTAATCACAAAACTAAATGATCAGTGATTGGAATAGGGAGCCAATGTATAAAAAGTACACAGAGAGTCCTTCTGTCCTTCTAAGGTTAGAATCTTAGCCTATTTTTTTCTGTAACACACAGCTAGCTGAAGGATTGTATGAAAGATCATTTTAAATGTTATAGCATTCATTTTGTTTTGAAATGTAACTTATAATCAGATTGGTGTAGATGAATTTTGCCTGTATTTAAATGGTGAGGTTTGTAACAGAAAACCTAAGATAAAAAACTGACATTATTTTTTCTCCTATTGTTTTCAGTTCATAGTAACAATAAAATTTGCTATATTATTAAAAGGAACTATATGCACCTAGGCTTTATAAAGATCTGTAAACATGCTATGATAGATATATTTCTATCATCAAATCAGCACTTCGATGAGAACCAAGTTGATTATAATAAGACTGACCTTCTTTCATGAGCACATACATCATGAAGGTTCAGGGAATTTATCTAGTTAGAAGACCGTTAAAAGGGAAATGTCAGCCCACAAATTAATATCCATTACTGGTAATCCATATGGTGACAATGGATATTAATTGTGGTTTTGTTTTATAATTTAATAGAGGGTATCAGGAAAAAAAATCTAGTAAATTACTTAACATTGTTTTTGTTTCAGGAGCTTTTTAAATGAGATTTCTGGTGGTAATTTATAAGAGATTAAAAATATGCTCACTTAGAGCCTGTATTTAATACGTCAAAGCCATTAAGAAATTAGAAAAGCCTGAACAGACTATGTTGTCTCTGGTGATGTAAATGATTATTAATATGTTTATTTTTAATACAAAAGGATTCTGCAGATAATTTTATTAACTTCACTGTTTTTAGATTTCCACATTTGTTAGCAAGATAATGCTTCAAAGTAAAAGCTTATTTAACAGCCTCATTTACATTTCCCTTGCTTTTGGTAACCAAACTATTGAGCAAACAAAAAAAACAATAGGTGGATAGTACAGCTTATTTCTGCTTGCCTGCAATTGCCCAGAATTTCTATTTAAACTCCTTTCCTCTGAGAGTGTTGCCACTAAAGTGACAATCAATCCATCTGTGCTTCCAGTTATTAAAGAGAACCTGACAACCCCTTTAATCAATCACCTTGCTGTGAAAGGAAGTGGTGAGAAGGTTGAGGGGAGAGGTGAATTACCTCAAATCTGAGGTTGGTAATATTGTTTGCAGAGGGGAAGTACCCTAAAGAGTCTAAACTGGGGTGAGTTTTTATTGGTCTCCTTCAATTTTTTATTTATTTTGAAATGACCTTGAACACATACCAGATCATTCACACAGGCCAGGAAGCAATAGCCTATTTCCTCAGAGCTTTTAGGGTAAGAAGCACATTCATTCAAGGTAACGCATTTTATTTGTTACTGCTTTCCACAGTTTAACTTTATTTAGCTTTTAGATGATCTCTTAACCTATAATTTTTCAAAGAAATTGAAGTGTGTGTGTGTGTGTGTGTGT
Organism: Alouatta palliata; assembly: GCA_004027835.1. Classification (NCBI taxonomy): domain Eukaryota; kingdom Metazoa; phylum Chordata; class Mammalia; order Primates; family Atelidae; genus Alouatta; species Alouatta palliata. The sequence goes on along the minus strand of PVKV010012554.1, from coordinate 25,051 downwards.
GTGTGTGTGTGTTTTAAAGGACCTTTTTTCTAGTCAGGAGACCTGGATTTTCTTTTGACTTTTCATTTTCATTAGGATCCTAATCAAGGAATCAAAAATATATTTATTACCTGACCTTGGAAACCTAAATGCTCTCATCTGGCTGTCATTGATTAATTGATACCATCCTTAACTGCCCATAAAGAGTTTATCCACTCTAACCCCTAACACATAATTCTTACTGTGGATGTCCAAGTCTTTACGTTGCATATAAAATTCATTTCAATTTTCATTTGCATGTCTTTGCTTTTGCTATTCTTCTAGGTTTGCACTTGTCTGAACACTTTTATTCATTACTTATACAAAATGTGCCATTTCTCCAAAGCCCATCTCAGCCCTTCTAATATTATGACCTCTTCTGATGAACACCATAGCTTCCTGTCCCCTCACAACATTTACTTTTTTCTGGGCTAAAGTAATTGAACTTAGTTTACTGAATGATCATACAATGTTATATCAAAGTTTCTTATGACGTTATATCTGTCAGTTTGTCTTCAAGGTTTTACATTTGCTGAAAATGAGAACTACATTCCTGCAACATATATTAGGGAATTTGGGTCCCCAGGGTGGTATCTATAACTCTTTCCTGATAGATTTCTGCCAGTCATTTAATAATTAACACAAAATAAATCTTTTTTTCTCACTATATATGAGTCCATAACTTACTCTGAAGTGAAAAAATACCTTTCCTCCTATACGGTGGGAAAGAAGAGTTTTAAAATTTTTATTTTGTTTTGTAATAGATTATATTTTAGACATATCACAGGCAAGATCATTTTAGCATATGTATAGATTTATTTATATTACTGCCTTTGTTTGCTACTATTGTTTGTCAATATTTTTTGTTTGTTTGTTTTTATTTTTGAGACAAGGTCTCACTCTGTTTCCCAGGCTAAAGTGCAGTGGTGTGATCATGGCTCACTGCACCCTCGATCTCCCAGGCTCAAGGATCTCCTGAGTAGCTGGAACTACAGGCATGTGCCACAACATCTGACTACATTTTCAATTTTTTTTTTTTTTTGTAGAGATGGAGTCTTACTATGTTGCCCAAACTGCTCTTGAACTCCTAGGAGCAAGCAATCCTCCAACCTCAGTCTCCCAAAGTGCTGGGATTCCAAACACGAGCCACTGCAACCAGCATGCTATTATTATAATTCCTTAATATTTGCTAGACTATCTTAATTAAATGAAATTCCTATTCCATTGCTGGTATGCAAACATTTCAGTGGCTGTAACATCGTAACTTGATCTTAGCTGTTTTTATTGAAAAAGAAAAAGATTATTATTGCTTATAGACAGTAAGTTGGGACAAGGAGAACACTGATCTAATTTTAGTGTTCATAATTTAACCCTCCCTAATTCTGACTCATATTGTCTGTTCTTATCAGGTCTGTAAGTACATGAAGTACAGTAGCAAAATGGTGAAAAATGACTAAAAAAAAAACTGTTCTCTAGCAGAAACACTTTACTCTAGGACATTATGCTATGATAAGGAAGAAGTCTATTTAAAAATGTGATTGCCATAGCTCTCTAAATAACACTCTTTAATATAAAAGGCAATTTCATTTGCTTTTATAAAGCAGAATTTTTCTGGCAATTAAAACTGGCAATAGGCAAATGGCAACACCAAACACAAAACTGCCCCCCAAATTTAACATTATGGTACCAACCTGAAAATATTACCTATTGCTTGTTTTTAAAAAGTAAATAGCTATTAAAAATAATTGTTTTGTAAATTTAACTGAGAGCATTACTAAGAGTGGATAATAAAATGTATAGCTGGTCACAAGCTTTATGTTTTAGGATAACAGCCCCAGTTACAACTTGTTTGGATGCCTACAGATATACATTGATTGGCAGCTGTTTGGTATGTGAAAAGAAAAGGAAAGTTAACTTAATCAGAAAAATCATCTTGCTTATACTTTCAAATGAAACAATATTTGAGCAGGTTGAGTTCTTGGGATTGATTAGGAATTAGAGCAAATAAATAGAAAATTTCCCAGACAATTAAGATTTAATTAGGCCTTTCATCACCCCACTACACTGATGTGCTTGTCCTTATTAACATTGCCCTCCTTCTGTCCCCTATGCCTCATCAGCGTTTTAATAAATACGTGCCTCTTCCCAGCCTCAAACTCTTTGCCATGATGGTCTCAAAATCCTCATAGGTAGGCACTGGTTGGGTCAATGTCCTCAGGTTAGAATGAAGTATTCATCTTTCTCTGGGTGCCCATGGCCCATTCTGATTATGGAAGTCCCTGCAGGTTTTTTGTTTTTAATCTGCTTTAAAATCTGCTTCTTTCTGAGATGGCTTGTGAGTATCTGCATGTCTTTCTTTCTCAACCACATTGCTTATCCCCCTACAGAACTTCTTTTCTGCCTTTTCTTTTTCTTGCACCATAATTCCAACAAATAAGTAAACTCTTCTCTGGTGTTGGGGCACTAGCAAAGGATGACTCTGAAGCTATTTTCTTAATATACATCTCCTAAACTGAGATTCTTCTCTTTGGTGCAGATAGTTTTAGGCACAGATGGGTGCCTATCTGGCTATCTACTTTGTCTTCCTGATTTAACACCTACTTCTTGAATGGTGGCAGAGACCCTTGTTCTCTGTGGATTATAAAACTATGTCATGTCATGCAGGTTTTCTACTAGTCAGTGGAGAAATAACAGAAAATTTTTTTTCTTTAAATAGAGGAATTAACACACATGAACACAGAGGAAGCAAGGTGCTATAGAGAACACTGCCTTAGATTTATTAATCATCTTCCTATGTAACGTTACATTAGGGCTCAGAAACCCAATATCCCCAATATGACATTTTGACATGCTGAGCGAAAGAAGTCTCAAGGTCTTTCTGCAAAACCACGTTCACCATTTCTCCCAAAGAAGCTGAAGTTATTTTTTATTTTTTTAATCTGCCTAAGATCCAGATCCACTAAGGAATTTCCTCTCCCAGTTAGTTTACTACCTACTGCAGAAAATAAGACCAAGATGTGACCTCACCTCATCAGAACTTGTATAATAATAACTGTCTTTAAGGACTTTTTAAATTTCAAAGAAAACTATTTTCAAGTTAATGTCTGTTCTCTGGTCTAATCATTCTCCCTAGCAATTATTTGTTGCCCTTCAACAGAATTCCTCTTCCCCCTCCCATAACTTGTCTTACCAGGATAGATGCCTTCATTGTTTCTCTAACCTCCAAATGGTATATAAGTTTCTATAACCTGTTGGGAAATTGAGTCTTTATTCTAAGTGCTCCTGTGTACACATGTTAAGTAAATTTGTATGCTTTTTCTCCCATCAATCAATCTACTTTATCCCAGTAATTTTTCAGTGAACATTTAGGGAGGCAATGGCCATGGCCTCCATAGTTAATATAATGAAATTTTATTCAAGGATTAAGCCAGATGCCTCTCCTGTGTCCTCGCTTTAGATTGTGTCTTTGGAAACAAAACAATCCCAATGAGAGAGCCAACCTTTTGTAATAGCATGATGGGTTCCTGTTGCCTCCTGCATGCATAGAGCCTATTCAGAGAAAGCAGTATTGCAGTCAAGAAATAGTTTAATAAACTCAGAGTTAGCCAAATGGAAATACAGGAGTCTATTACTCAAATTATTCATCCCAAGAAGTCATAGGCTAAGGCTTTTATGGACAACTTTATAGGCACGTGACTAGAGAATGGGTGTTACTGATTGGTTGGGGATAAAATCATAGGGATATGGAAAATGGCCCCTGATACATTGAGTCAGCCTCTGGGTGAGGGCCACAGGACCAGCTGAGTCTTGAGTTTTTGGTCCAAATGGAATCAGTTGTTCCCCAGAATGCATAAGTCTGAAAAAATACCTCAAAAAACTAATCTTAGGTTCTAGAATGGTAATTTTATCATCACAAATAATTGGAAAACTACAAACATTGTGATCTCCCATGCAGTAAACAGTTACAGAAAGATAAGTCATGCCTACATCTTAGCAGAATCCAGGCCTTTTCCATAATCCTAGTCTCGTGGACTTCAATAAGTCTTACAAAAATTGTTTCAGAACAAGAAGGGGGTCAGTTTTAGGGAGAAACTATTACTGTTCTTGCTTCAAAGTTAAACTGTAAATGGAATTTCTTCCATGGTTAGCTTGGCCTACTCTAGGAATGAGTGAGGACAGTCAGCCTCTGAGGCTGGAAGCAAGATGAAATCAGCCATGCTAGACTTCTCTCACTGTCATAATATTGGAAAGGTGGTTTTATTTCTACTTCTTGTATTGGCTGGTCTCTTGACAATTTCTTTCATTCTCAGCAGAATTATTAAGCTAAAGTAATTTAATTCAGTAAATCCTTCTATCTCTTTAGTTGCTAAAAAAAGATTGTGTGGGAAGTTTAAATGAGCTAGCTAAATATTTCATGGATGGTGATTATGAGCGCTTTTCAATACTAAATTACTCTGGGGATTCTTGGTGGATTTCAGTTATCCACTAGGTTTTGGATACTGTCTGAATACTCTCTTATATTGAGTTTAGTTAAAACAAACAAACAAACAAACAAACAAAACAGAGAGAAAGACAAGCTATGCATACATCTTAGTACTCAGGTCTATCTCATAATCCTACCCATTAGAATGGCCAAAAATACAAAACACAGACAACACCAAATACTAATGAAGACGTGAAGCAACAAGAACTCATGCATTGCTGCAATCATACTCCTTAGTATTATCCATGTAATTTTAAAATTTATACTCACACAAATACTGACACAAATGTTTATAGCAACTTTATTCATAATTGCCAAAATTTGAAAGCAACCAAGATAACTTTTGATCAGCGAATGAACAAACTATGGTACATTCATACAGTGTAATGGTACACAGTAATAGTACACAGTGATGAGAAGAAATGTTCTGACAGAAAGACATGGAAGAACATTAACTACATACTGGTAAGAAAAAAAAAGCCAGTCTGAAAAGGGTGCATTCTGTATGATTCCAACTATACGACATTTTGAAAAAGGCAAAACTGCAGAGGTAATAATATCAGTGGTTGCCAAGGTGGCAAGGAGAAGGGAAGGATAAACAGGCAGAGCATAGGGGATTTTTAAGGCAATGAAGCTCTTCTACATGATACTGTAATGGTGGAAATATGACAGTATACATTCATCAAAACCCATAGAACTGTGCAACATAAAAGTAAACTGCAATGTAAACTATAAACTAGTTAATAATAATGTATTCACATTGGTTCCTCATTTGTAACAAACGTATCTCACTAATGCAAGATGTTAATAAGAGGGGTAACTGTGAGCAGAGGGAAAGGCAGTATGTAGTTAACTCTCTATACTTGCTGTTCAATTTTTCTCTAAACTTCACACTTAACACATACAGCCTATTAATTTTTTAAAAAATGAGAAAAAAAAATAAAGAAATTAGAATAATATTGCCTATTGCCTCATCTCATTGTGAAAAAATATCATTCAATAGTGAAAACTCAAGTGATAGAAATATGCTCATTAGCTTGATTACAAAATTGCCCTTTAAATTATAGCATAATGACTAGTACAAAGTTTTTAAGGAAGAGGAAGAAAAGAGAAAAGAGAAACCGTTAATTGCATCATTGTTTACATTAGGAAGTCTTTAGAACAACTATAGATCAAATATATACATACATTATATATGTGTGTGTATACATATGCTATATAACATATATAATATGCTAACATAACATATACTTTATATTTTATGCATACAAAATTATAAAGTGATCACAAAGCTAACCCATAGTATAAATATACTTATTTTTAAAAATATTAGATCAATCAAACACATATGCATATGTCTGTGCATACATACAGGCATACATACACTACACAAAAAAATGAACTATATTAGGAAAAGATGATAAACATAATCCAAACAAAAAATATGACACAAATCCTATTTCTTATATTATATAATGTAAATGGACTTACTTCCTTGACTAAAAATTGGACCACAAAACAAAAGCCAATTATTTCAATAAATAAAGGTCACCATCTAAGCAATGTGATTCTTAAAGGTTGAAAATAAAAGAAAAGGCAAGTACACTGCAAGCATATGCATTTTGAAGGAAGCAGAGGCTGCAATCTTAATACCACAGCAGGTGGAATAGCAAATTCAGTCCTGCATGAGAATAACAATGTGGTTGGAATTCTCCATCATACAAAAAGATTTATGGTAATTAAGATAGAGGATTTAGCACAAAGATAAACAACTAGAGTAATTTAATATAATATATAACCAAGACCCAGATACATGCATATGTAAAAGCTTAATTCATAACTGAGCTGCCACTGAAGTTTATTGGGGAAATGACTGAGTCTTCAATAAATTTTTCTGAGAAATTCTACTATCTAGTCTGGAAGAATAAATACCTCTTTCAAAAGGAAAAAATGCTCAAGTGTAAAACGCAAATCTATGAAGAAAATGTAAAAGATCATACATATATAATTACAGCAGGAAGATGTGTTATGTTTTACAAGTGAGAAGAGCTTAAGCCATTAAAATTAATTCATAAATTTAAATATATTAAAATGTAGAATTTGCTACTTAGCAAAAAGTGAGTATAAAAACATGCCACCAACTGAAAGGCATGTGAAAAAATATACCTGTTAAAGCCTTGAAGTCCAGAATAAGAAATAAACTTTATAAATCATTGGAAAATGAATAAGCTTTATTTTTCTAAAATGAAGTAAAGATTTCTATAGCACTTCACACAAAAGACAAGTGTATAGCCAATAAATATATTAAAAGATGATAATTTTAGAAGTGACTAAGGAAATGTATAGTAAGGTCAAAGTAATATAGCCTTCCACGCTCTTTATTTTGATGAAAATTTGAGTCTGACATTGATTTTGGGGATGGATGTTTTTAAAAATGATGTTTTATTCATGACTGATAAGTTCAGTTTTCTTTAACATTCTGTTCTTCTTTCTGTGTTCAATATTTAATTTAAAAAATTTAGAACCAGTCTATAATCCTGTGTTAAAATAAAATCTATGATGTAAAACTGTGGAACTGAAAATACTTGCATGTTGTATATCTCAGAAGCTGTGATAAGTAAAACATTTTGCTGTATTTGTGATTTTTAAATCCCCATTGAATAGCTTTCAATTTGAGTTTATCAAAATCCATTCTATGTATTAAAGTCTACATTTTCACATAAGCAAAGAAACCACGTGGGGATGGGAAGATGTTGGTCAAAGAGTAAAATGTTTCAATCAGACAGTATGGATAAATTCTCGTGATACTGTTACAGAATATTCAGGAGACCGGAGAGACCAATGGGTGAAACAGGAGGATTTTATTAAAGTGGCCTCCAGCTCAGCAGATTCACATCCTAAGCACCTAACAGAGACCGTGCTTGACTTTTTATACATCCAGGATGTTGTAGCAGCTAACAGGTTTACAGAAACCAGAACAAAGAAAAGTTATTTAAATTGTAATATGTCTTGTAATCTATGTTACGTTTGAAAATAGCATTTTGAGAAACACATTGCACATTCTTTGGGTATTATCTTGCCCTGTGAACTTGCAGCTAATCTGCAAGTAAAACAGGAGTCTTGAGATGCCTCAGAACTTTGCTGAGAATGTGGGGAGAATAGCTAAGGTAGGTTTTATAGGGAGTTAGTTAATTTGAAGAAGATCTGGGGTTAGGTTTTCTACTGAACACAACACAGTAAACTTTATTATATAGCAACTACAAACTACTATTGTTATTATTTAATCTCCCTCTTCAATACATTGTGCTGCATGGTGACTATACTTAATAATGATGTATACTTGAAAATTGCTATGAGAGCAAACCTTAAATGTTCTAATTATACGCACATATACACAGACAACAATAACTATCTGAGGTGATGGGTATGTTAATGAACTTAATTGGGGTGAGCATTTCAACACATATGCATATATCAAAGCATTCATTGTATGCCATGTACAATTTTTATTTGTCAGTTATATCTCAATAAAGCTGAAAAACCTAAAATAAAAAAAGAAACCATAATTTAAGATGAAGGATTGCTCTTGCTACATGTTAGACGTGACTACTGGTGTTTGGGCAGGTGTAATTTTTTCACATGTGGAATCCAGTTCTTTGAATCTGATTTCTCTACAAGAAACAAAGCATTCTTCCTGTTAATACATGTGTCAAACTAACAGTAGTTACAAAATATTTGCTATACCTCCATCAAATAGGTTTATTCCTTTTGCCTTTGAGTCTGGGCTGACCTTTGACTGCTTAAGCAATAGAATACAGTAGAATGGTATTCTGAGTTCCTATATTGGTAATCTTGAGATTCCAGTTTTGAAGTCCTACTATGTTGCAGGATAAACAATTAGGAGAGGGGCTAAGACTTTGAAAAAGGAGAGGGACCCAACAAAGTTCAGTTTCTCAGACACCTCCACCAGGTTGGCAGGCTAGTGAGTAAGCATTTTTTAGAATTTTCAAGTACTTAACTATCAGCTGAATACCACTGAGTGACCCCAGTCAACCAGTTGTAGAACCCAGTAAGAATCACCCAGTGAAACCCTTCCCATATCCCTGACCCACACATCATGATATAATAAAATGATTGTTACTTTAAACCACTGTATTAGAATAGTTTATTATAAAGCAAGAAATGTTGAAAAAATTTTACTTTAATTTGTTTAGATTATTTTAGCTTTTAAAGTAAAAATGAAAATTAACTATACAAATTAATATGCCACAGCAAAGAGAGACTTTCAAAATCTACAAATATGTTAGACCTCATACATGTAATGAAAGGAAAATTCTATAACTCATTCAACATTTGTTCGGCCTGTATTTTGTGCCCAGTATAGGAGTAGAAATTGGAACAAAGTTCTCCATTCCCAAGAAGTTTATATTCTACTTGGTGTAAAAAAAACTAAAGACTGAATAATATTCTGTTGTTATGTATAAATCACATTTTCTTTATCCACTTATCTGTCAATGGACACTTAAGTTGTTTATACATATTGGCTCGTTAGACAAATAGCAAATTTTGCAAATAGTTATGCAATGAACACTGATATGCTATTATCTCTTTGAAATCTTCTTTTGTGTTTTTCTGGATTAATGACTGGAAGTAGGATTGTGTGGTAGTTCTGTTTTTCCATGAAAGGTGCATCATTTTGCATTCTCCCCAATGATGTACAAGAGGTACAATTTCACCATCTCCCCAGCAACACTTGTCTTTCATTTTTTTGATAATAGGCATCTTAACAGGTATGAAATGTTATCTCACTGTGGTTTTGATATGCATGTCCCTGAAGATAGTGACAATGAGCAATTTTTCATATAACCATTGGCCAATTATAAATCTTTGTATTTAATTCTTAGGCCCATTTTCTATCAGTTTATGTGTTCTTTATGCATTTTGGACATTAATCCTTTATTTTATATGCAGCTTGCAAATATTATCTCTATTTCCATAGGCTGCCTTTCACCCTGCTGAATTATTTGCTTGCTATGCTGAAGATTTTTATTTTGATAGCTCTGCCTTAGTAGCCCTAATTGTCTATTTTTCCTTTTCTGCCAAGACCAATTTTTTTAAAAAAAACCTTTTCTTGCTTTTTTCCCTAGAAATTTTAAAGATTGATATCTTATGTGTAAGTGTATGAGCTATTTCAGGTTGACTTTTGTGTATATTGTAAGATATGAGTCTAAATTTTGCATGTGGATATTGTTTTTTCAACATCATTTACTGAAGAAACTATCCTTTTCCCATTGTGAATTATTTACATCCTTGTAGAAAACAGTTGACCATATATGTATTGGTTTATTTCTGGGCCCTCTATTCTGTTTTATTGTTCTATATATATAGTGTATTATGTATATACACGTACACATATATATATACAAATTGACCACATAATTGGAAGTAAATCACTCCTCAGCAAATGCAAAAGAATGGAAATAATAACAAACAGTCTCTCAGACCACAGTGCAATCAAATTGGAACTGAGTATAAAAAACTAACTCAGAAATGCACAACTTCATGGAAACTGAACAACCAGCTCTTGAATGTTGACTGGAAACACAATGAAATGAAGGCAGAAATAAAGATGTTCTTCGAAACCAATGCGAATGAATACACAACATACCGGAATCTCTGGAACACATTTAAAGCGGTGTCTAGAGGGAAATTTATAGCAATAAATGCCCACATGAGCAGCGAGAAAAGATTAAAAAAACAAACAAACAAACAAAACTCAAAAGCTAACAGAAGACAAGAAATAACTAAGATCAGAGCAGAACTGAGGGAGACAGAGACACAAAAAACCCTTCAAAAAATCAATAAATCCAGGAGCTGGTTGAAAATACACAGACCACTAGCCAGATTAATAAAAAGGAAAAGAGAGAAGAATCAAATGGATGCAGTAAATGATGAAGGGGATATCACTGCCGATTCTACAGAAATACAAACTATCATCAGAGATTACTACAAACAACTGAGTGCACATAAACCAGTAAACCTGAAAGAAATGGATAAATTCCTGGATATTTGCAGCCTCCTAAGCCTAAACCAGGAAGAAGTTAAAACCCAGAATAGACCAATAACAAGGACTGAATTTGAGGCAGCAATTAATAGCTTACCAACGAAAAAAGTCCAGGTCCAGATGGGTTCACAGCCAAATTCTACCAGTTGTACAAAAAGGAGCTTGTACCACTCCTTCTGAAACTATTTCAAACAATACAAAAAGAGGGAATCTTTCCCAAATCATTTTATGAGACCAACATCATCCTGATTCCAAAACCCGGCAGAGACTCAACAAAAAAAGAAAACTTCAGGCCAATATCCATGATGAACATAGATGCGAAAATCTTCGATAAAATACTGGCAAACCGATTGCAACAGCACATCAAAAAGCTTATCCATCACGATCAAATGGGCTTCATCCCAGGGATGCAAAGCTAGTTAAAATTATACTTTAATTCTGGGGTACGTGTGCAGAATGTGCAAGTCTGTTACATAGTTATACACATGTCATGGTGGTTTGCTGCATCCATCACCCCATCATCTACATTACATAGCAAAATGCTTTTTAAGTTTTATCCTTCTAAATTTTAAATGTAGTAACTTCACAATCTACAGTGATGTCTCTTTCTTATCCCCAACATTGGTAATTGATATATACACTTTTTAATCTTTAATGACCTTCCTGACTTAATTTTAAGAGTTTTAATGGATCAGTAATCTTCAACATGTGGCTGCAGACCTCTGAGGATCTCTAAGACATGTTTAGTGGACCTACAAAGTCAAGGCAATTTTCATAGCAATACTAACATGTGATTTGCCTCTTTCACTGTTGATGTTTGTGCTCATAGTGCAAAAGTAATAGTGGGTATGTTAGTAAAAATTATTTATATTGACCCTCAACCCTTGAGTATCCATCTTTTTTAAGTTCTATGTGACAAAATGGGAAGTACATATATAGCGCTTCTGCTGCATTCCAGAGTCAGTTGGATAGCGCAAGGAAAACTTTTGTGCAGTTAAGTCATCAGCTGATCTAGTCACTTTTCATGAAATATCATTTTTACTTGAAAGAAAACAATAACAGAAAACTGTAATTATTCACACTTAGATATTTGGAAGATAGTTTCCAATAATTAAATGCAGTAAGTCTTTAACTTCAAAGTAAATAACTGATAGTCTTGTTGCTAATGATAAAATTTGAGCTTTCAACCAAAAAGTGGAATGTAGGAAAAGGCGTGTCTTTCACAATGAGCTTGATCGTTGCTTAGTATTAGAAATTTTCCTTACTGAAGAGATGTTTAAAGATATTAGTGAATGTGACATATTGGTATTGTGTAATGAAATGTGTCAGCATTTTAAGTTATACATAACAAATGGAACAAATGTTTTCCAAATGACCAATGACTGATGTTACAAAATTATGTATGGATACAAAATCTATTCAATGCACAATATAGTTCCGGAGACCTTAATTTAAAAGTGTACAAAATTCATTGATAAGATTTCAAATTCTATGTTTAAGAAACTAACCAATTCATAAAGATTAAACTTTTCAGTTGTTTGAGAGTAACACAAAGGAAAATTCACAATTATCTAAAGAGGATGTTAAAATAGTCTTTGCACTTTTAAATATGTATCTTTCTGAGGCCAAATCTTCTTCAACGCTTCAGTCAAAGGGCATATAAGTAAAGTTGAATACGGAAGAAAATATAAGAATTCAGCTGTCTTCTATTAAGCAAGTTACAAAAGAGATTTTTAAAATATAAAACAATGTCAGTCTTCTCCCTGCATTTATTTTTTGTTTGGAGAAAATATAAGTGTTTTTATAAAAATATATGATTAATGTAAAGATATAATCAGTTTATTATAGTTACTTTTAAACAATGTATTGAATAACTAGTTCTTAAATATTTTGATTTAATTTTTAATACAGAAGTTATCTTCAATGATACAATGGAATGCCTGATTCTCCTAGGTCCCCTCCTGCTTGGCAGGTCCTGAATTCTAAGTTTATGTCCTAGCCTTTTGGAAATAAAAAAATCTGTGCTCATCGTTTCAGCTTCTTGTCTGCTGCCTTGCACCCAACATATGTACTGTCAGGGTTATGGGTTCACCTTTCACTTTTCCTTCTCTAAGGCATTTTAGCCTTGACGTCCTCTGACTTGCACTGATAGCTAACCAATGCCTTCAAACATTAAAAAAAAAAAAATCTTATGCAGGTGTCCTAGATTTTTCTTGGTGGAAGGTTGACCTTATATTATAAAGTTTTCCATTATAAACTAAAGTGGAATTCTCTCACGAGCATCTATGGTGAAGTAATAACAAAATATTGTTTTTCAAGTTCTGCCAAATAATTCTACCACAAGGTCAATTTTGGAACAGTTCTATGGAAGCAACACAGAAATTTCAATTGCATAGGCCTGAATCCAACCATGTGTATCCAAATGATGAATAATTTTAGGTGTTGAATGGGTTACTGGATACTCAGATACATGGTCAAAGTTATTCTGAGTGTTTCCATGATGTTGTTTGTGGATAGAATCAACCTGTTCATCGGTAAAACAAATAAAGTAGATTGCCCTTCCTAATGTGTATAGTCCCCTCCAATCAGTTGAAGTCTTCAAAAGAACAAAATTACCCTTTTTTGGGTAAGAGAGACCTCTTCCTGCATGGTAGCCTTTAAACTGCATTTTTTCTGCCTTTGACTTGAACTTCATGAAGTATTTACTCTTCTTTGATTTCAAGCCTACCAGCCTTCAAATACTGTTGATTCTTAGAGTTCTCAACCCTTCTAAACCCAAACTGGAACTACACCATTGGCTCTCTTGGGTATTCAGCTTGCTGACTCACCCTGAAGACCTTGAGACTTGCCAGCCGCCATAATCACATGAGCAATTTATTACTATAAACATCTTAAAAGATGGACAGATAGAAACATAGCTAGCTAGCTAGATGATAGATAGAGAGATAGATAGATATATAGATCAGTCCTGATAGATAGGCAGATCCTGTTGGTTCTGTCTCTCTAGGAACCCTTGACTAAATTCAATTTCTATGTGGCTTATATATTGTTGCATATTTTAGCATATTTAGCATATTTTTTCTTCTACTGAACAAAGTCCTAGCTTCTGTATAAACACATTGTGTGGGGATCATTTGGTTAAACTCTGCATAGTAGCTATCACATACCATAAAAGACAATCAGTATGAAATACTACCTCACTTGTGTATACCTCTGTATCCAAATTTTACCTGAACATAGAGGGCCGTGGATTTGCTGAACATTTCAGACAAAAATCCTACCTCATCATGTTTGCCATTTTTATCCTCTCTGCCCAGATTGCTCTTTCTTAAATTTATGGGTGGCTCATATCATCTAAGCCCTGGTTCAAATGTTTTCTTCTTCTTGAAGCCTTCCCATACTGTTTAAAGTTGCAAAAGCCTTCTCCCATTCCTTCTCTTTTTCTGTTGTTTTTTTCCTCACAATATGGATCAATTTCTAATATGTTTCTATTTATTTTTCTATTTCATGTATTCCCTCCACAACCACCCCACTGCAATGTAAGCTTCATAGGCGCTAATTTTTTTGATCTTTCGTTGTGTTTTTATCTGTTTTTAATACTTTTTCTTCAATGCTTCAAAGACTACCTTTTCTAGTAAGTTCTTAGTATGTGTTTGTCTAATAAATACGCAATCTGTTTAAGGAGATTCAAGAAGTTTCTCAATGATCTACTCTGGCAGCCAATGGAGTGATTGGTCTCTCGACTTCATGTATAGAAAAGGGGGAAGGAATGGCAACTTACTCAATAAAAATTAATTTAAAAATCAACTTTTTAAATAGGAAGATGTAGGGTGCATGATTTATTTACACACTTTCTGATACTGGCAGACTGCTTGGGGACTTACAGGATTCAGACAGTTATTTCTGTTGCACATATTGAAACTCAGTAGAGTCCTGATACAACTGTCAAAGGTTCCGCTTTCAAGAAAACATGTGAAGAAAACATGTTCACGTGACGATTCTCAGCTGGTAACATAGAAGTAATGATTCAGTAGGGATGACTTCTAAGGTGGATCTTGGAGATTTGGGAAGTCACCAGCTTCTTGTTAAGTGTTGTAAATCACAGATTTAAACAACATGTAGAATTATGTTATGCTTCCTAAACACTATAGGCTCTGTGGAAGATTAAATGTTTTTTCTTCTAATTCCTTTCAGTATCAACATCATAATTATCTTCATTATCTTTGTAATAATAACTAATTCTATGTAGCACCTTATTATATTCCAACACTGGTTTAGTGCATATTTTCTAACTTAATTCACATAGCTACCCAACTACCCAACATTTACAGATGTGAGAATGAAAGTTTTGAATGATTAAGCTTAAACAAGGGATACAATTCTAACTGCACTGTTGTGATTCCATGCAGAAAGAAGTCCTCTGAATATAAATTTGATTCAAAACCAATTTTAATTATACATGTTATTAAATGTGCTTTACTCATTGGTTGATTATCCTGTTTCTAACACTAATACTATCTGCCAAAATATCCTGTATTATCAAGAATCTACTGTATGTTAGAAACTTTAAACAGTATCATGGATAGTCCTCCTCCTCAGAGATATAATTCCTCTGAAGTATAAAGCAGTTATAAGTAGCAAATAAGTTTAGAGATGAGAGAAACCTCTGTGGGCTATACCATTTAATGAAGATGCTAGGGGTTGACAGACATTGTAGAATGATTGGAATTTAAATGGGTAATGATAAGAGTGGAATGTTCTAGGTGGCAGTAGCATATTTAGAAATAATGGATAAACCAGATTTTCTGAAACAGAATGGTAATTTTAACAAACAGCAAAGCAAACATTTGAGGTATATAGATTAGAGTTGACTCAGAGATGTTAAAAATCAAAGTGGAACAGTTGATTTTGCCTTTAACCCTCAGAGGTTTTTCTGTTTTGATTCATGATGGATCTTTGTGGAGAATGAGGGTAAGACAATGGTAGGCTATAACTATGATTCAGATATATAAGGGCTTATACCTAAACATGCTGGGAAAGTGAAAATGAAAAGCAGTGGGCAGCTATGAAAAAAATCTTATTTAAACCTTTATTTGGGAACAAGGATTTCTGAGGCATTAGAAAAAAGGAACAGATATAAAAGGATGAGACAACCTAGAGGATGATTTCCAAGATCTGAACTTCGTAAAGCCATCAGGTTCCCCACAACTGTTGTAACTCACAGATTTAAACATAGCATCAAGCGCTAATGTTATACCAGCTTGAATATTATAGACTCCATAGAAGATTTAAGACTTGTTTTTTCCATCCAATTCCTTTCAGTGTCGACACTGTAATCATATTCATTGCCCAGGAAAAATCATTCAAGTTGTTAATGACATGAAACTTCAAATGGTGCAGCAAGGTCAGAAAAATGTAATGTGGTTGTGTACATACTTCATGGCCCTAGTGTCTTCAGCTAAGGAACTGGGAGACATACTCTGCCACATAATAGATACAATACAGTAAGTGAGCTGGAGACATAAAGTCAGGGATACAAAGAAAAGCCAGACCTGATGTATTTTATGATTTATGACTCACTGAAAGAGTCCTGTAGGAGATGAAGAATGGATGGAGTCATTCATTTACCACATCCATATGCACTGAAGACCAGAGATGTGGCTGATTCTATGAGAATAGCCCTAGAAATAGCGGTGATACTTACCAGTCTCCTGCTATATAACTGACATGAATAGTGATTCATGTTATCACTATTACATGAATAGTGATTCATGACACAAGTAATATATAAGGTAATCTTCATTGACTGTCTGCACATGTAGGTGTTAATCTTTCTGCTTTTATAGATAAGAAAATTGGCATTAAAATATTAGAGATTTTTCAAATGCTACAAAGTTGTCACATGGCAGTGCCAAGGCAAACTGCGATTCATCTAATTTCAAACATAGCTCTTAAAGACTGTAGTACAAACTGTAGTTTTGAATCCACGTGATTTGGAGAATGATATTACTATTTAGGAAGTCAATTATACATAAAACTGGTTTTGTAAACAAAAAGAATGAGTTTAGGTATGCATTGACTTTGTTCTGAAAGTAAAACACTAAATGGGCAGTAGGTGAAAATAATTTGCATTTACAATAGGTAGAAGGAATTCCTAAAAATAAATATTTCAGAATCATCTACATAATAATATTCAGAGATACACATGTGAGTGCAGTTTCCAATGGAAAGGGTGTGCAGAGAGGAGGTCAGGGTGCTAAAATCTGCATGAAGAGTGGTGACAGCAAAAGGAAGCAGAAATGGAACAAGAATCACAGGAAGCATATATATCCTGTGGAAAAAGTTAAAAAAAATAATGATTGAAGCAAAGTGATTAAAGGAAAGCTATATGGCATTTTGGATGTTGAATAATGAATACATTACAACAAAAATTTGAAAGTGTGAAATGTTTTTACTAAACAAGTATACACTGTCACCTAGCAGTGCCTTGTGTGGTATATAATAAACAGCTGTGAGAACTGAGAATGAAGTCTGTGGTCTCAAACTAAGTTAAAAGAGTAACACATTTTGGAGCACAAAGCACAAGTAATGAGACAGCTAGTGAACCTAGATAACATAGAGAACAACCCTACATTTTATGGTCATGCTTTCATGCATTGGAAGTTTTGTTGCATAACGTACAAGATGATTGATTAAACACATACACCTTTCTGTTTCTTAAATATCTATTCTCTGTCTTTACTTTTGTGGGGAAGACTTCTATTTCTAGTGTAATAATAATGAAAAAGAAAAATATTAGCTAACATATATTGAACACTTGTTATATGCCAGGCATATTTCAGGTACTGTATGGATATATGATTCTTACAAAATTGTATCAGGTAAATTGCTATTACTCTTCCTTTTTAGATAAGGAAACAGATATAGAAATATTACACAACTTGCCAATTAGATTGCACATGTAGTAAGTGGTAGAGATACAATTTATAACCCTATACGAAATTGCCCTACCAATGGAACAAAAAAAAATTGGTTATGCAGTTGTACTAGAAATTCACAATAAAATCTGAATATCACAGTATTCACATTACTTGTTTAAAATTCTTTACCAAAACCAATTCAAAATAGTTATTATCAATGTGAAATATTATTAAAGCAATGATTACAAATGAGAGGGCAAGTACTTAGGCAGCAGCAAAAAAGGAAATATGTTCTATATAGACAATTGGTAACTCAGTAATAGGTATTTTTACTGTGTTTCATTTTACTCACTTTGGAGATACTTTTTTTTTTTAATTGAAGTGATGTGCCATCATGGTTTGAGCAAATCCGTCAGTATCATTTTTTTCAACAGCCTGTGCCCACTTCATGTCTCTACTTCAGTATTTTTTAGTAATAAGCTATTTTTAAATTAAGACGTGTATTGTTTAGACATAATGCTATATTGCACACATAATAGACTACAGTAGAGTGTAAACATAACTTTTATATGCACCCAGAAACCAAAAAACATGTGTGATTTACCTTGTTCCAATGTTTGGGAATTAAATTTAGAGTTTTATAAAAGGGACCAGATACTTCAAACATGGCATGACATCATGTCACATGACTGGAGAACAATATGAGAGGGAGCAAAGGGTTAACGACTGGATCAGGCCAGGGAACACTGAGGAGGGCCGTGTTCAAGTATTTCCTTTCCCATATTTCTCATTATATTTTCCAATATGGTCTCAGCCTCCTATCATCAGTCAAATCCAATTCCAACTTTTCAAAATACACTTTTGATTATTTTCTTCATAAGCTGAAAAATATTAGGGGGTCTTTTTCCACCTGCTATGAGAGATATATTTCAAATTTACGATAACGAAGTCTTCCACTATGTGAATATACTTCTTTTCTTTGTCTCTCAGATTCCTACTTATTTTTCATGATGCAGTTTAAATGCCATTTATTAGATAATATTTTGCCTGTCTACCCAGAGAATTTATCCTCAGGGTTCTTCTTCAGGGTTCTTGAAACACTCTGTGCCTATATCTTAAGATTATTCTAAAACGAAATAAAATAATGCATGCGAAAATATGTTGGGAAAAAATGTGTAGTGTATACATAGAAGGAAAAGCAACTCTCTTTAAAACTAATGAGACAGTATTTTTGCTCTGGTCAGGGAGGGGAGTGAAAGCAGCAATTCTATCTTCAGAGACACTGCACAGAATAGATTCTAAGTAAGGTTCCAGCAGAGGCAGATAAGCACTGTTTTACACAGAGCCTCTGGGCCGGTGCTGTCTGGTAGACTTTCCTTAGCAAACTAACACAGGAATAAAAAAACAAATACTGCATGTTCATACTTACAAGCGGGAGCTAAGTGATGAGAACACACAGACACATAGAGGGGAACAGCATACACTGGTGCCTATTGAAGGGTGGAGGGTAGAAGCAAGGAGGAGATCAGGAAAAATAACTAATGAGTACTAAGCTTAATATCTGGGTGATGTAATAATCTGCACAACGAACCCCCATGACACAAGTTTACCTATATAACAAACCTACACATATACCTCTGAACTTAAAAGTAAAAAATAATAAAAATTTAATGATAATAAAAAAGAAATATAATGTGACCTCCCCATGTGAGTATTATAAGTCATCTTAAATGCTTTAGTAGTCACATTTAAAGTGTAAAAATAAACAAGTGAAACTGAATGTAATAATAGATTTATTCAACCCAATAGCTAAATCACACTTCAGCATATAAAAAGCTTTGACACACATTCTTTTTTTTTTTTTTTTTATTGCATTTTAGGTTTGGGGATACATGTGAAGAACATGCAAGATTGTTGCATAGGAACACACGTCGCAGTGTGATTTGCTGCCTTCCTCCCCATTACCTATATCTGGCATTTCTCCCTATGCTATCCCTCCCCAACTTCCCACCCCCCGCTGTCCCTCCCATTTCCCCCTGACAGACCCCAGTGTATGATGCTCTCTTCCCTGTGTCCATGTGTTCGCATTGTTCAACATCCGCCTGTGAGTGAGAACATGCAGTGTTTGATTTTCTGTTCGTGTCAGTTTGCTGAGAATGATGGTTTCCAGGTTCATCCATGTCCCTACAAAGGACAAGAACTCATCGTTTTTGATGGCTGCATAATATTCCATGGTGTATATGTGCCACATTTTCCCTGTCCAGTCTATCATCAATGGGCATTTGGGTTGGTTCCAGGTCTTTGCTATTGTAAACTGTGCTGCAATGAACATTTGTGTGCATGTGACACGCATTCTTTATTTCATATAAGGTCTTTGAACTCTGTCATCTATTTTATCCTTACTGCACAGATCAGTCTTGACTAGCCACATTTCAAGTGCTCAAGAATCATGTGGGTTCATGGCTACTGTATGAAACTATGCAGCTCTGGGTTGTGCAAGTAGTGTTAGAGAGAATGCACACATGCATTAGTCCATTATCACACATCTATAGAGAAATACCTGAAACTGATAATTTATAAAGAAAAGAAATCTAATTGGCTCACAATTCTGCAGGAAGTACGGCTGGGGAGGCCTCAGGAATAATGGCAAAAGGCAAAGGGGAAGCAGGCATATCTTACATGGCAGAAGCAGGAGGAAGGAAAGTGGGAGGTGCCATATACTTTCAAACAACCAGATCTCATGAGAACTCACTCACTATCATGAGAACAGCAAGAGGAAAATCCACCCCTGCAATCTGATCCAATCACCTCCCACCAGGCCCCACTTCCAACACTGGGGATTACAATTTAACATGAGATTTGCGTGGGGACACAAATCCAAATCATAACAACACACATACAATATTTCATTTGTTTAACAATTTGCCTAGGGCTCCATTGAAGGTCCCTTTGCTACCTAATGTGAACATGGCAGTCCTGCATTTTAAAGTATTCCAATGCTGTAAAATTAGCTTAATATATTTCCACAGTGAATTTCTCAGATTTGCTGAATATATTATGTTGTTCTCTAATTACATTAGTTCATCATAGTAAGCATAGACTCAGTTTGTTTTGAAAAGCTTGAATATTCATAAAATACAACTTAGGCTTCAGAGGTCTCTAATATAGTAACCCTTAGTCACATATGGCTACTTAAAATTAATTGAAATTAAATAAAACTAAAATTTCAGTCTGTCAGTCACACTAGTTGCATTTCATTATTCAATAGCTACACATGACTAGTGACTGCACTGGTGAAGTGCAGATAGGACATATTTTGTCATCTTGAAAAATTCTATTGAACAAAACTGCTTTAGAGTTTTATAGCATAAATTATAATGGTGCAGTAAATTCAGAGACTGATAAGTTCTTTTTGACTTTAATTTATTGTTATTTTTAAATGTTGGAATGCAGAATACACATTTTAAATGTGTTTTCAATAGCCTCCCTAAAAGAAATAAATTGGCCAATATAGCAATCTTTTCTGACTTCCCTTATAATATTTTGTTAGTGTTGTCAAGCATTTATTTAATTAATTTGTAAATCATATTGAGAACTTTGCCCCTAAGCTGCAGTAAAACTGCCAACTATTTTAATTATGCAATTTTTTTAAATCTTCTTTTTTATTTAATGAACTTAGAGGAAAGCGTTATGTGAGATGTTGCCACAGGCCAATGACTTGAAGTTAATTTCATTTATTTGTTTCTATTTTTTGCTTTTAGCTTGATTTAAATTTCTTAAAACTTCTTTCATTACCTTCTTAATGATTTCATAAGATTATATTTAGTGAAACTCTGTCCAAGATCTGTCAGAAGACATCTGTACATTGCTTTTAGTAACTTGTCTCCTCAGAATAGAGCTTCCTGGTGGCTTAATCATTTTATGCTATTGTTTTCAATCTAGGTAAACGTATCAATGTAACTATGATTGAGAAATGAGTCCACTTGAAATGAAGCTGGAGAATTGTGAGGGGGAACCCATTCTGGCCATGCAGTAACCTGACAAGTTCATGAGAACTGCTTTTTCTATATATGGAAGTATCGTAACATGAAAAATGTGTTTAGTTTTTGATAATTTTTGCAGATTGTTTATTTTTCTCCTGTTCAGAGTTTTTTTAATAACATGCTTCCTATTGACAATTTACTATGTTAAATTTTATTTATGAACATTTTTACCTGATGTCCAAATGTACAATAAATACCTCCACTGTCAGTAAAATCTGAGAGTTCTAAAACATAATGAACATAATCACAGACAAATGAAACACTAGTTATTATAAGTTATTTCAAATGTTATTGATAAAAAAGGAAGATTGTAATAGTAGTTTGTGGGTATTAGTCCATTCTCACACTGCTATGAAGAAATACCTGAGATTAGGTAATTCATAAAGGAAAAAAGTTTAATTGACTTACAATTCTGCGTTCCTGGGGAAGCCTCAGGAAACTGACAATTATGATGAAGATAAAGGAGAAGCAGGCACCTTTTTCACAGGGTGGCAGAACAGAGTGAGTACAAGCAGGGGAAATGCCAGATGTTTATAAAACCATCAGATCTCATGAGAACTCACACACTATCACAAGAATAGCATGGAGAAACTGCCTCCATTTTTCAATTACCTTCACCTGGTCGCTTTTTGTAACTGTGAAGATTATGGGGATTACAATTCAAGATGAGATTTGGGTGGGGACACAAAGCCTAACCATATCATTTTAATAAGTCTTTGTCAAGTAATTACAATTTTTAATAAGTAACGAAATATTTATATATATATATATTCTGTTTTAGTAGATTTATCATAGATAGATACACGTTTGTCTTTATGTCTGTAATTGCACATATACAGATAACATAATTATTAAAAAGTTAAAAAAGATTAAAAATTAGAAAAAATATAAGCTCTGGCCAAAATAAGTGATACTAATCAGAACCAGTATAGGATATTATCCATATAGAAAATGAGTCTAAAGGTGTGACATAGTAAATGTTCCATGACAATGGCTGGTTGTGTGGCCTCAGCTATTTAACTTCTAAAATATAAACATCTGGATGACCTACTAATTGGAATGAGATGCAACTAAAACATAACTAAGGTAAATGCAAAAGATACACAGAGAAGAGACAGATGGACATGTGAGTGACAGATGGGTAGTTAGGTTAGAACACTTCACTGACATTCATGTTCATAAGCCCAGCACAATAAAGAATTATATGGATGTTAATCATATTGAAGTTTTTATCTTCCAATAAATTGATTGTCTCAATCAATAGTCAATCTATCATTAATCTGGAGAGTATAATGTTGACTGGGTTGAGAAAATATATTTTCCTTTTAGAGCTATGAATATGTCTCTAACCCAGGTAGTTGTATAAATAAATCTTCTGTAATTCTAACACATAAAATAAGTAGAAAAAAATGCAATTAATTTAAAAGTATCAATAATTAATAATATAATTATTTGGCACTGTGTTAAAGGAATCATGTTGTATTTTAGAATCACCGAAAAAATGTGTGAAAGTTTATGTAAGTGAAGCAAAACCCCAAATTTATTAAAATATTTAGAGCAACCATTCTCAGTTTTAACTGCATCTTGGAATTATTTGGGAAAATTACAAAAATACTAATGCGCAAAAAATCAAATAAGAATTTCTGAGCTTGAGAATAGAGCTTTGGAATTTTTTTAAAAGAATTTCTATATAATTCAATTGTGTAATTAGGGATAAAAGCCACTTATCTTACAGGATTTGACTATGCTTGCAACATTTTAAAAATATTGAA
The DNA here is from genome assembly GCA_004027835.1 of Alouatta palliata. Taxonomy (NCBI): domain Eukaryota; kingdom Metazoa; phylum Chordata; class Mammalia; order Primates; family Atelidae; genus Alouatta; species Alouatta palliata. The sequence goes on along the minus strand of PVKV010012554.1, from coordinate 1,751 downwards.
TAGTGTGGTTAGGCGTGGTGGCTCACTCCTGTAATCCCAGCACTTTGGGAGGCCCAGGTGGGTGGATCACAAGTTCAGAAGTTCAAGATCAGCCTGGCCAAGATGGAGTAACCCTGACTCTACTAAAAAAAAAAAAATACAAAATTAGGCAGGTATGGTGGTGAGCACCTGTAATCTCAGCTACTGGGTAGTCTGAGGCAGAGAATTAATTGATCCCAGGTGGTGGAGGTTGCAATGAGCCAAGATTGCACCACTGCACTCCAATCTAGGTGACAGAGGGAGACTCCATCTCAAAAAAAAAAATTGAATAGTGCTTGATTTATAAAATGTACACTGTATAAGATTCATGTATGAGTTATGTTCTTGTAAATTCAGGCTGCTATTACAAAATTTTTTAGACTGGGTAACATAAACAAGAGAAATTATTTGTTCATAGTTGTGGAGGCTGGGAAGTCCAAGATTAAAACACCAGCAGATTTAGTGTCTGGTAAGGGCCTGTTCCTCACAGATGTTGCCTTCTTTGTTCTCATGTGGTAAAAGGGGAAAACTAACTTTCTTAAGCCTCTTTTATAAGAGCACAAATCCCATCCTTGAGGAATCTGCCAACACAACCTAATCTCCTCCTTAAAGTCCTACATCTTAATACTATTGGGGATAAAGTCTCATATGAATTTTCCAGGGATAAGAAATTTAGACCTAGAAAACAGTAATATTAAATGTCGAAAAAATTAATACTTTAAGCATTAAATGGAGTACAAATTATATGGAATGTTATTCTCCATACACTAAAATCCCTTCGTATGATTAAAAACCCTATCCCCATGCATAGGACACAATTGGAAATCCACAAACCTTAATTGAAGGTGCCTACTATGAAGATGTAAAGTCTTAAACCAAAATAATTAAATTTAATTTTTACAAGTCAAGTGAATCATACGGCCTACCTGGCACAATGTGGTTTCTATATTAGATAGATATGTAGGAAAGTAGATAGATAAGATAAACTATTAATTATTCTACATAAGACATTAACTGTGGTTAAAATTGGATGACAGATGAAGAGTGGTAGCTGAATGAACAGAGCTTCTAATGATGAAATAAAATTTTCACAACTTTTACTTGGAAATCATTGTTGTATATGAAATTATGTGATGGGCTAATTTAAAAATGATAATCTATTTTGGTCAGAAACGTGTTAGCCTGATGTAAGCATATAAAGATCATAGAATGTAATTAAACAGTTATGTGCACATAAATACGTGTTTCTGATTATGTGTGTGAATACATGTGTGTGTTGGGAAGACATGGGAGATTTCAGAAGTCCTTTAAAGTGTCTTGGCAAAATCCGCAAAAGAAGGAGTTAGTGATCGTGAGAGCAGTGAGGGCAAGAGAAAAATCAAAGAAAAACCTAACTATAAAAAATATAATAGTAACGACACCGATAACAACATTTACTGAAGAATTTCTATATTCTAGTCACTGAATGATGCATAAAGTGCTTTCAAAAATGAAATGTCCATGTTAGGACAACCAAGAAATTAAAGGTGACCAGAATCAGGGACAATTGCAAAGTATAATGAACAATAATTCAGGAGACATGGACAGTAACAGTGTATAGTTAGAGGAGCAAGATGCAGTTTTTCCAAGGAACAAAGAAGAGAGAGAGAGAGAGAGAGAGAGAGAGAGAGAGAGAGTGTGTGTGTGTGTGTGAGTGAGAGAGAGAGAGAGAGGCAGAAAGAGTGAGAAAGAAT
>PVKV010012553.1:0-65154 GCA_004027835.1 Alouatta palliata | reverse complement strand
AAAGTAAAGATTGAGTTTATTTTTCAAATTCTATGCTGCATATCTTAAGCACCTCTATGTTTGACAGGCAGTTTCATAAACTACAAATACCTCAGAGTCTCAGCATCATCCGTGATGATGTTAAGATTCATTATACCTACTTTAGGCCCCCAGTATTAAGAAGCCAAAGAACACAACAGAGTACTTAGAGCTCTTTCTACTCATGAAAGTCCCACTAAAACACTTACTGAAGAAATAGAAATACAAATTATTTTACCTTCCAAAATTACAGGGCATTCTAACCCTAAACCTCAACATTTGTGGAAGAACTGCAAAATGTAGCAAAGACTAGACAGCTGTGGGAAACCATTAAATGAGAAAAACCTGTAGATCTCTAGCGAAGCCAGAAGAGCGTAGTCATCCTCAAGTAGGGATTGCATCCTCAGAAGCCAAAGCAATAACATATACTGTATAAAATATTTTCTATTTAAAACAAAGGAAATACAACACCCCGGCTGGTGGAAAAAGCTCCACTAGATGCCATTTGGAACCATAGTGTATCAGGAATTTCACAAGGAAACACATTTATATGACATTATTGGAGAGATTAGAGAGATTGGAGAGTAAAAACTGAGGAGTCTGGAGCATCTTATAGCTGTTCATCTTTCCTGGCCATGTAAAAGTCATGGTTAAAATAAATCTGTTCACTGATCCAAGGTGGCACCTTGAATATCCTTGTACACAAAGGTGAATTCCTACTAGCTCACAGCACTTCCTTGATCTCTGACAGAAACTTCCTGCACAGAGCTAGTCCAGGAAGAGCTCATTTTATTTAAACAATCAAATTTAACCAGTCCCGGATCTCCCCCAAGAAGCTACAAAGTGAAAGATAAAGAGTAAAAAAACAAACAAACAAAAAAACAAAAACAGAAACAATTACAATATCTAATATATAATTATGAAATTTTAAAAACTTAGTAAAATAGCCAAAGGGTTCAAAGCAAATACACAGGGCTTAAGGATATACAGAATAGTGCAAAGAAATAGAAGCTTAGGGAAACCATTGAATAGTAAACAACACAATTATTGAAGCTTCACTGATAACAATGCACAGGAAAACCTACGGCTAAAAATACGAAACAAGTAAATGGAGGTCAAGTTTGAGGAAAAAAATTAGCAATACTCATCCAAACAAAACAATTAGTTTAAAAAGCAGTGGCCATAATTGGAATGGAATCATATTCAAATATATAATTCAAAATTATTATCTAGAAATATAACTGAGCTACAGAATAAAAGAGAAAATTGTCCAGGAAAAGTGTCCAGGAAAAATTGATACAGAATGATCAAGCGTAAAATAGAGACAGATAGAGGTGGTGATCTCCTAAACACAGAAACAAAAAACCAAAAACCGCTGTTTGGCATCAAGTTCACAAAGATAAAGTCACTATAGGGGGAAGATTCAGGCTAGCCTTAGACACTTCTGTTGGGAACTTTGTAACGGTAGAACGGATTGGGTTGGCAAACGCCTACAGTATTTTCAGAGAAAGAAATTGTAACACAAAAAGCTTTATAATCAGGAAACTAGATGCAAACAAAGGCAGAAGACAGACATTTTTACATGTGTAGGAATTCTAATTCCCATAATCCCTTCTTAAGGAAACTAATAGAGCCAACCAAAAGACAAACAGAGAAACTATAAAGGATTGGTTAGAATATTGAATTCATTTAACTCCAAGACTAAGACCAAAGTGCTGATAAACATATGATTAGAAAATCAAAAGAAAATATGGCAAACCATAAAAATAAGTCAAAAACGTGTTAGCCAAAATGTGGATACGAAAGAAGGAGAAAAGCTGGATAGAGGAATAAGTATTTTATTTCCTCATCTTTAATAGCTAGTGATTAAAATATATTTTTAAAAAACTGATATAAATGTAATAGAGATATAATTTTTAAAAAATATATAAGGCAACAAAGTAGTAAAGCTAAGAAAAAAACTGTGTTCATCTGTAATTTCATAGTAGAAATAAAGAGAAGAGATTGGGCAATTACAACAATTTTGTCATTGCACAAAATGGGGATTTAATAGTTACTGCCTAAAGATGAAGAGTAGCAGTATATTACATAAAATTATGATATAAATGTAATCACTAAAAGAACCGAAAAGAAGAGGCAAACTTCTAAATTATCTGAAAAAAATCCACACACACAAGAGAAAGCCAGGAAAATAACCCATAATAATACAAGAAAGGCAATCAAAGAAGCCATACAAAGTAACAGCATAATATGAAGTACTATGAAAGAACTAAGCCCAAACAAATATGTCACTTCAACAAATACAGATAGGGTAAACATACTTCTATTAAAAGAAAAGGAGTCTCAGGGTGAACAAAGCAAAAGCCTACTTTTTAAAACTTGCTATAAAAAGATACAAAGTCAAAACAAAAGGTCTGAAAAAAAATAATAATATGCTAGGGAAAAGTGCACAAGACACATATAAACAAAAAGAAGGCAAGATGAGGAATGTCAGTATCAGACAAGGTTGGATTCAGGACAAAAAGAAAAACAGAGTAAGTGTGACTATACAAAATATAAATTTTTTTAAGATGGCAAGATAAGCAAAGATACTAAAAAACCTAAGACATTCCCAAGAGGTGAATTTGGTCAACTCACAGAAAATCAGTTTGAAAATCTAGGTGAAATTAATGATTTATTTTTAGAAAAAGGTGTAAGTAGTTTTGGAATTACTAAACAAAGTAATTGTTTATTTTAAAAGAGATGTGCAATGAAAGTTTATAATGCTACAATCACAAATGTTAATGCAGACATAATAGCTTTATCCATGTACCAAATCCCACAAGCGACTACCTTCACAAAGCAAAAACTACAAGATATTCAAGGAATAATAGGCAGAAACATACTAATAGGAGACTTTCATAGGTAAGTCTCTGATTAAATCTGGTCAAGTGGACAAAGATAAGTATAAACATACAGATGGACTAAACAACATACCCTAATGAGGTACATCTTACAGATACCTTATGTAATGCTGCACTCTGATAATAGAAAATATACCTAACTGTAGAGAAAACATGAAGCATACACCAAAATGTTCTGTGTAACCACTAGGTACAAAGAAAGCCTCAATAATTTTAGTATATTCCATACAAAAAATTCTCTGACCACTAGGCAATGAAAGTAGAAAGTAACAACAAGAAAAAATTTAAGGCCTGTCCACCTGGAAAATTGTAAGTTTCCATTACACATATCTTAAGTAAAAGAGTAAATACAACTTATTGTGGTATTTCTTAAAAAGTAGTAATAAAAACACTGTATTGTAGAATTCATGGAATACAATTAAAGCAATAATTAGAAGACATTCCATACATTTAATGCACAATAAAAATGCTTCCATAAGAAGGTAAATGAATGAGATGAAATTCAATTAAGATAAAGGACAAAATAGAAAATAGAAAAACAATAAAAATAATAAGTATGTGAAAATACAAGCTCTTTGAAAAGCTAAACAAAAATGGACAAATCATCAGCTGACCTAATTCCGAAAAAAAAAATAGAAAAGATGAGGGCCGGGCGCGGTGGCTCATGCCTGTAAACCCAGCACTTTGGGAGGCCGAGGCGGGTGGATCACGAGGTCAAGAGATCAAGACCATCCTGGTCAACATGGTGAAACCCCGTCTCTACTAAAAATACAGAAATTAGCTGGGCATGGTGGCACGTGCCTGTAGTCCCAACTACTTGGGAGGCTGAGGCAGGAGAATTGCTTGAACCCAGGAGGCGGAGGTTGCGGTGAGCCGAGATCGCACCATTGCACTCCAGCCTGGGTAACAAGAGCGAAAATCCGTCTCAAAAATAAATAAATAAATAAATAAATAAGAAAAGATGAAATACACAAAATAAGAATTTGTCTCCTCCAGTTATTATTTCATTAAAATAAAATTTAAAAGGGGGAAATTTTAAAATCCCAAAGAAATTCTTTGTATTGTTCAATGCAACAAAACTAAAAACCTGGATGAGATCAACATTTTCCTTAAAAAATCATTTTATCAAAATTCACCTCAGTGAAAACAGAAAGTTAAAAGACAGATGGGCCGGGTGCAGTGGCTCACGCCTGTAATCCCAGCACTTTGGGAGGCTGAGGCGGGCAGATCACTTGAGGTCAGGAGTTCGAGACAAACCTGGCCGACATAGTGAAACCCCATCTCTACCAAAAATACAAGAATTAGCCAGGCATGCTGGCAGTTGCCTGTAATCCCAGCTACTCAGGAAGCTGAGGCAGGAGAATCACTTGAACTCGGGAGGCAGAGGTTGCAGTGAGCCGAGGTCGCGCCATTGCACTCCAGCCTGTGCAACATAGCAAGACTTAGTCTCAAAACAACAATAAACAAACAAACAAACAAACAAACCAGACAGATGTCCACAGAAGATATAAAAGTACTTATCAAAGGACTACCCTACACCTAAAAATTTTTTTTAAAAATCAACATAATAAAATCACTGGGCCAAGATGGTGTCACAGGTAAATTTTACCAAACCTTTAAGGGCATATAACACCAACATTACATAAATTGTTCCAGGGCATACAGAAAAGAAAAAAGAAAAGCTTGCAAACTTTTTATCAAGTGTAACAATAGAACATAAATATGACAAGGTAGTACAAGAAAAACTAAAAACAAAATCAAAGCAAATATTCTTTAAATAAAATATTAGTACATAGGATCCAATACTAAATTAATAAAATAATACATTATAACCAGATGGGAATTGATTTAAAAATAAAAGGATAATTTGATGGTAGGAAATCATTAAAGAAATATTATTACAATATTTAAAAATTTATGATTTCCCCTTGATGCTAAAAATGTTTTGACAAAATACCCATTCCAGATAAAATACTCAATAAAAATAGGCTGCTACGTTCATAGATACTGCTTTAGCATGATTAGATAGATAGATGGCTAGTTTAGATAGCTTTGATAGATCAATTGATAGATAAATAGATCAATATCTCTATGTATCCATTATATATCTCAATCAGCTATTTATCTATGTAGACTTATGTAGAAAAACACATTCTTCAACCCTAAAGCCAACATTCTTGTTGAACGGATAAATAATAATAAAGACATTCTCACTAATGTTATGAACAAGATTAGAATTCCAAAAATCATTACTACTCTTTAACATTTTACTATAGTCAAGAGCCAATGCAATAAAAAAATTGAAAACTATTGGAATAAGTTAATGAGAACTAGAAAAACTCTTAAATTTCCTCTATTTACAAGTGATACAACAGTATACCTAGAAAACCCATGAGAACAATAATAAAACTAGCTCACAGAAGAAAATAATTTATTGAGGTGACAAGATTAAAATCAATATGTGATTATTATATATTAATAGACATTAGTAATAAATAAAATAACCAAAGATACAGTGAAAGAGAAAATCCATTTATCATAACATCACAAAAATAAAAATTTTTGGGTCAGCTTAATAAGAAATGTGAAGAAAAGTGGAAACTTTAAAAACACTCCTGAAACATACAAAAGTATCCAGAAAGATACAAAAGTAGATTTGAATGAATGAAAAACATTGTCACTGGAAAATATTACTTCTGAAATTTATTTTCTCAAAAGAATATAAATTTAATATGATCTCAACAATATATCAACAGCTCTTTTTCTGAAGCTAGACAAATTTATTCTAAAAATCATATGAAAAAAATGCAAGAAATTCTAGTAAGAATAAAACCCAACAAAGAAGAACCCTACTGCTACTTCACTTTCACTAGATTAGCTAAAATTTAAAAGACTTACAACATTAAAGTTGAAGCAACTGAAACTTGCATTCATTAGCAAATAGAATGGTAGTTCCCTATTTAACTAAACATTCACCTACCCTGTACCCCAACAATTCTACTCTTATTTACCCAAGATACATGAGAACATACATCCCCAAAATAGTTATTGAAGTGTCTTCATAACAGCTACCATGTAATAGCTCCTAACTGAAAACAGCTCAAGTGTCACTTAGTAAGTGGTAAAGTATAGGATATTTATACAATGAAATACTACTCAGCAATTAAGAGAAACGACACATACACAACATGGATGACTATCAAAACATACTAACTAAATGAAAGAAACTTTACCCAAAGGTATACTTACTTAGTGTATGATTCCATTTACATGAAGTTCTAAAACAAGCAAAACTAATTTATGGTAAGAAAAAAAATCAAAACAGCGTTTGCTTTTGGGACAAGAATAATAAGTGAGAATTTACTGGGAAAGAAAACTTGACTGGAGTGAGAGAGTGTCCAGGTTTGTCAAAACTCATTGGATACTATATTTAAGATTTGTGAGTTTCATTATATATAAATTTATTCCAAAAGAATAGAGAACACTAACAAATATTTAACTCTGTTTGATGTTATGTATACTGACGTATTTGGGAGGGTGATAGTGATGTCTTCAATTTACTATGAAATATATTGAAAAATAAGATGAATTAAGAGAGGGATGGATAGATGGATGAGTATTCACTGTAGGTTTTCTGAACATTTGAAAATTTTTTAAGATAAAATATAGGAGAAAAAAGAAAAATGGTTAAAGAGCATTAGCCCTACTAGAAATGAAAACATAACACTCCTAAAATTTAACAAGAAACACATGATTATTGCAAAAATATGTAGGCCAGCACAATAGAATACAGTGTACAAAAATGGACTAATATACAGATGAAAATTTTGTATATCATAAAGATGACCTCTGAAATCACTAAGAAGAGATAGACTTTTTTTTTTCTTTTTTTTGAGAAGGAGTCTTGTGCTGGAGTGCAGTTGCACAATCTCGGCTCACTGCAACCTCCACCTCCCGGGTTCAAGCGATTCTTCTGTCTCAGCCTCCTGAGTAGCTGGGACTACAGGCGTGTGTCATCATGCCTGGCTAAGTTTTGTATTATTAGTAGAGATGGGGTTTCACCATATTGGCCAGGCTGGTTTCTATCTCCTAACCTTGTGATCCTCCCACCTTGACCTCCCAAAGTGCTGGGATTACAGGGGTGAGCCACTACGCCCAGCCAAGATAGACATTTTAATAAGTAGTGCTGACACACAAAATGTCCTTTTGGATTACAGATAAAATGAGATTCATACCTCACACTATGCATGAAAAAATTTTAAATAGATAAAGTATGCATATTAGTCAGGGTTCTCCAGAAAAACCGAAGCAACTGAAGATGTATATACAAATATAGACAGGTTTGTTTTAGGAATTGGATCATGCAATTGTGGAGGCTTACCAAGTCCAAAGTCTGATGAGGTAGTCTGGCAGGTTGGAGACTCAGAAAAGAATTGCAGCTTGAGTTAAAAGGCAACCCGCTGATAGAATTCCTTCTTGCTAAGGGGAGGTCAGTTTTTGCCCTATTAAGGCCTTCAAATGATTGCATGAGGCCCAGCTATATCATGGTGGGTAATCTGCTTTACTCAAAGTCTATTGATTTAAATGTTAATCTCACCCAAAAAACACCTTTACAGAAACTGCCAGAAAAACATTTAACCTAATATCTGTGCACAGTGGTTCAGCCAAATTGATGCAAAACATTCATCACAATATATAAGTGTACCAAAAAATTGAAATCACATACCTGAAGAAAATGTGATTGAATTCCTTTACACTCAAAATCCAAATGTAATACAAGTAAACTGTTAATAATTTTGACCATTTAAACCATTTTTCATGGCAAAACAAGCCATTATAAGCAAATTCCAAAGGCAAAGGACCAACAAAAATGAACATTTGCAACATATACAGCAAATACTCAATAATTATATGTCAATAACCTATCTGATATGTAAATAGCTTCTAAAAGTTGAAGAGAAAAAAGCCAAAACCCAAAAGAAAATGGATGAACTTACATGCCTTCTGACACAATGCACTGAAAAGGACACATCATCACGTATGTAGTGTTATTCCCCAATGTTGCATATGAACTTAATCACGAAGAATAAGGCAAACCCAGTTTATATGACATTCCACAAAACAATTGTCCTGAATGATTTAAAATATCAGTATTACACATGACATTTTTTTAAGTTGGAGGAATTGATGTAGATTAAAGAAGACTAAAGAGACAAATGCAATGTCTGATTTATTGATGGATTTTCAGTGGGGGGATCTAATATTCAGTGAGAATATTAGAATATGACTTGTATGTAAGATGATTATGTATTATCAATGGTACATCCCTTGAGAGTACATCACTGTGACTATATGGGAGAATGTCCTCACTTTTAGAAAATAAATGCCTATGTATTTCAGAGTGGTGCATCACAATGCCTGAAATTAAAATTTTGCAATACATAGGTATGCACATACAGAGACAAACAAAGCAAAGGTGACACACTTAGGAGTTGTTACACTGAATCAATTTGCCCAATTAACTTTAATGTGGCTACTTATATAAATTGAATAAATGTGAATTTAAGTGAAGATTATATTTTCTCTCATCTCTTCACAGACAAACCTAAAACTACATGGCCCTTCAAAATTACTCCAAGTTAGGCTGAGGTGACCATGCCATAGGACCCTCCACTCAGAATGATCAGTCATCTGATGCTGGCTGCTGCCTGGAAAGCTTGCCCTTGGCCATGACAACTCTCTGAAGCCAAAAGCTGTCCTCTACAGCACCCCAACAGCTGGACCAACAAGTGCTCCTTATACAGGCATCTAGGTAGCACATCACAATGTCCACTACAGGATACTTCAAGATACATAAAGACATTTCAGAAGTTACTGCTAGAGGGGACGTTCTTTCCCTATCCAGAGAAAAACAAATAGGAAGGCAGATCCCCTACACCAATGCAGCTCTTGATAAGCACACCACATTCTATCCTAGAATTGTTATTGCTACTAAGGATTTATATTTGTGGCTTTTTAAACCAACTCATGTTTAAGTGACTAAAAATAATAGCTCTTTTCACCCTGAAATTATGTGTCTGATTTATCTGAAAGAAATATGGTAATATATAATCTTAACTGAAACACAGTATAGCAATTTCCCTGAAAAGGTCAAGGTTAACCTTCAGTGCCCTTGCTCATGAGGGAAACATCTTTAACTTGAATCAGCATATTTTTGTTATGTTCACATTGCCCTTCAAGGTGCAAAAATGGCTTTCATCTCCAAGCAGGCAACAACTAATTAGAAATAAAGTTGCAAGGAAGGCATGGATTAAGCTGTAAGAATGGCACAGCTGTTGCAGGCAAGGCATTCCAAAGAATCCAAAAATCACTTAGAAGTGCAAAATAGAAACCAGAAACTGGGCTCTTTGACATGAGACATTTCAAGGGCGCAATGGGCCTTTAAGTCAGAATTTGAACATTCTGAAAGGTGTATACATATACATACACATACAATCGAAAGGGCATTATTGCCGGTGGTTCACAGGAATGCAGTCCATAAATTTCAGTTTGTGTAGAACAGACACAATTGCAAATGTTTTATCCTTTCATTCTCGTAGCACCAGCTATTATTCTTTCTGGAAATTCCAAGTTTGACATTCACAATGCAACTATCACAGAGTATCTGTAACCTGAAAATTAACTGATTTGTAGTTCATTGCATATTTAAAGGTTGGAAATTGTAAGTGACATATAGGAAAATGCAAGACTATGGCAAAGGTACAATGATCCAGTGTGAGCCTGTGTGTCCAGTTTTGTTTTAATTTAGAAAAACAGCACAATGCTTGACACATCATAGGCACATAATACGTATTCATTGTATAAATTTTAATGTTTTCCCAGCAGAGAAACCCTGTCATCATTTCAGTAACAAAAATAAGGGTACCAATTTAAATGTTCTATATGTTCTGAGCAATTTTAATGGGTAGAACCTCATAAAGAGAACTTTATTCAACTACTGATGTGTCATTTCTCATAAGCTCTGCCAGAAAAAAAAAATTGCCTAGTTTTTGGGAAAATATTGTCCACCTGTGTTTAGCAAAACATAGTCTCTAAAAATCAACAAGCACATTGCCTACTTCATATTTTGGTTCAGTGAGTTTGCGTGCTATTTTCTCATCAGGGGACCCATTTAGAAGATGCAGTATCTACTAATATGTTTTTCCCTTTTTTTTTTCCTGAAAAATGCATGGGGGCAGCAGGAAAGTTGTGTGATTATTTTTCAGCCTAACATCAAATATACATATGATCACACTTAGGAGTTGTTAAATTGAATCAATTTGCCCAATTAACCTTAAAGTGGCTATTTAAACTGAATAAATGTGTCCACATAGAGACAAAAAGGGAAAAAAAAAGTCAACTAATTGGAAAATTCCTGGTCATGCATATCTTAAAACAAGTTGCAAAAGCTGGTGAAAGATGGTTGGCCCAGTGGCTCATGCCTGTAATCCCAGCACTCTGGGAGGCCAAGGCGGGAGGATCTACCTGAGGTAAGGAGTTTGAGACCAGCTGGTCAACATGGTGAAACACTGTCTCTACTAAAAATACAAAACTGAGTTGGGTGTGGTGGCACATGCCTGTAATCTTAGCTACTTGGGAGGCTGAGGCAGGAAAATCACCAGAACCTGAAAGAAGGCAGAGGTGGTGGTGAGCCAAGCTCGCACCACTGCACTCCAGCCTGGATGACAGAGCAAGACTTCATTTCAGAAAAAAAGCTTTTGAAAGGTTAGTATTTGTGGGATGCCTACACTTTTAATCATGCTTCCTAGAACTACTGAGGTTGACAAAACAGCCCTAGAGCAATTTGAGTTATGACTATTTAACTTTTAAATTTATCTGATACTGCCTTGACAAGAAAGAAAAATGAGTTGTTTGAACTTGAATACAAAAGTCTGTTTTCTATCAATTAACTTTGCTCCTTTTCCCCCACTTAAAGTATTTCCCAATATGATACTTGTTCTGGTGTGCTTGATTTTATATTGAAATGAGTTTTTTGTGGTTTCTGTTTTGTTTTCTCTCCTTCCTGAGATATTCATTCTGAATCTCTGTGTCAGGAAACAGAAATGTTACCTCTAAATGAGAAATGTATGCAAGAAACTCTGCCATTATTGAATTTCAATGAACTTGATGGTTCTAATGTCATGAAACTCTGTCAAATGTTAACAGAAACTATAGATAGAATTCTTAAGGAATCTTTCAAATCACAGCCTTCTCTGTCAGCATTTCATAATAACCTACCATCTATACTCTATCAAGATATTGAAGTACTCCTAAGAAGTAAATCTTCTAATTATGTTTTTCAGATATACTGCTTCACAGATATGAAAAATAACTGACAATAAAAACATTCATTCATTTGATACTTGGGACTATTTCTGATTAAAATGATTGTATATGTATCTAAATAAATGAAAAAATGAAAAATGCATTTCCAATTTCAAGTACTTCTAAATCTTCTAATGGTGTTTCTCTGATCTCCTGCTTGGCAGATTTGAAAAATAATGGACAATGAAAACATTCATTCATTTGATACTTGGGAATACTTCTGATTAAAATGATTGTATATTTATCTAACAGCTCTCTCTTTTCCCATTTTAACAAAAAAAATTAGTATAAAAAAGTGTATAGGCCTTTCTTTTTCCAAATGTTCTAAATGAAGGCAGAGTAAATATTATTTAGCAAATCAACCAAAACATTAGATACAATTTTTTAAAGTCCTTTCCAAATCTGTCAACACCATTACATTTTTCTAAAGACAAGAATGTAATGTAGATAATGTTGCTTGCCTTAAGTTAGTCTACAGTTTTTTTTTTAAATGATGCAAAAGTCTATGCAAATTAAGATTCATGGGGCAGTGGATGTCTTGGAATTCTTACCACAGTTTATGGAGTCGAAAGGGATGTCACTTTCAAGTTAACTACTACTACCTCCCATTTGCTCTCTTTCTGCTTCAGCTAGTATCTCCTACATTCCTGAAGATTCAAAGCTGCAGAAGTAGACCTAGGAACACAGAATTGCAAACAATACCAATCCAAAGAGAACCCTAGAACTACATTGATTCCTACCTTTTTGGGCCTGATAACAATTGATTCCATGGCGGCTGAACTTCGTCCGGGCCAATATTTACCCCACTGTAAAACAAGATTTGGGAAACAGAATGGCTACCTTCAGCAAGACGTCATGCAGGTGATGGAATTAAAAAGTTGAATTACGATGGCTTCTTCTACACACAGCTGCAAGCAAGATTGTTGGGCGGCTTGTTCTCATAGTGCAGGGAAAAGGTTTGTAGAGTGGTATTTTTAGGCATGTTCACGAAGTATATATGCTGGCAAGGAATATCCAAAGGAAATGAAAACACTATTTCACAGAAATATCTGTACTCCCATGTTTATTGCAGCGTTATTCACAGTAGCCAAGATACAGAAAAACCTAAGTGTGTGTCAACAGATGAATAAATTAAGAAACTTTGATATATATGTGTATATATATATATATATATATATATACACACACACATATCACATTATATATATATATATTTATATATGTACACATACACAATGGAATATTATTTAGCCTTAAAAAAAAAAAAAAAGAAAATCCTGCTACTTAGGACAGCATGGATGGAACTGTAGAACATTAGACTAAGTGAAATAAGCCAGACACAGAAAGACAAACGCTATACCATCTCACTTAAATGTGGAAGCTAAAATATAAAATTCATAAGAATGGCAAGTGAAATGGTAGTTACCAGGGCCCTGAGGTGGCAGAAATGAGGAGATGGTAGTCAAAGGGTAGAAACTCCATGAATGTGTTCTGGATAGCATATACGGCACAGTGGCCATAGTTAGTAAGGATGCATTGTGTACCTGAAATGTGCTAAGAGAATAGATGTGTTCTCACCACATACACACAAGTAACTATGTGAGATGAGGCGATGGATATGATAATAAGCTCTATTGTGGCAATAGTTTTGTAATGTACACCAAATCATTACCTTTTATACCTTAAATATACACAAATTTTAGTTGTTAATCATGCCTCAGTGAAGCTGGGGGAACAAAACCGAAGTAGATATGCAGTAAGCTGAGGAAGGACAGGGCTCGTGTCACTTCTGTTCACAGCTGTTTTCTGTATTCACTGCATCTAGCACAGCCTTTGAAATGGAAGATAGACGCTCAAAGATGCAGTAGATCTATGGTCAAAGGATGAATTTGCCACAGCTTAAGAATCAATATTAACCAGATATATGGGTTTCACCTTCCTTGATAGCCTCACCAATTCCCTGAAGCCAACTATAGTGAGTAAGTATCCTCACCTAAGGTAGATATAACTTTGTGTGTGTGTGTGTGTGTGTGTGTGTGTGTGCGCGCGTGCACGTGCGCATGTGTGTGTGTGCGCGTGGGTGTATGTGCACGTACGCGTGTGTGTGTGTGCGTGTGTGTGCACGTGCACGTGCGTTAGTATTGTGAATGAAATAAAAGAGCGATATCTTCGCCAACAACAGGAATTAACATTTCCTGATAATGCTTTAAAACATAGCTGTTAAAGTTATGCAACTTGAATTCAAAAACACAAAACAATGTAATGTTCACAAAGTCAAATTTCCCCAGATTTGAGTTATTACTGGGATGATTCAAAATTTTTAAATTCCGTTGCTAGTTAATAGGGATAGAGGCTTTAGTCTTAGACTAACTGAAACACTTGGAAAATTAATGCAGCCAAAACAATAATTAGATTTTAAAAAACTAAGTTGAAAATCAAATCATAAATTGAAAGTTAAATCAGAGAGAATAAAAATATATAAGTACAACAGAAACAAATCTTCTTAATGCAATTTATTTGGTAAATAAAAATTTAAATATAATTTGTTCTTTATTGAGGGCACTGACTCAAATTCACAAATAGGGTTATATTTGAATTACATTTCATATATCTACCAACAAGAAGGAAGAAATTGTCTTCCTCTCTTCTTATCTTAAATAGCAATTTTTCTGATTTCCTATTTGTAGTTTGTCTAATGTTTTCTTATTTTATATTAATAGAGATAATTTAATTTACTCTCATAGCTCTTACTCTGAACTTGCTCATGTTCTAAATAATTTTAAGCTGATTTCATACAAGATCTCTTTTGTGGGATTCAGGCTTATGTATCTATTCAGACATCTCCATTTGGATATTCTACCAGCCCCAAGTTCACCAAGTCAAAGCTGGTCACATTACCTCCTGCCTAATTCCTAATTTCCAGCATGTTTTCTCTATTGCTTATCTCACTATCTACTTAGTTACTCCAAATAGCAAAAACTTAACATCAACAATTTTCTGTTCTTCACCCTCTCTACACAACTAATCAATTTCTATCCATTCCACCTCCTGAAATTCTTCCAAATCTATCCACTTCTGATTCCAGCCACCCTGGTCACTGGCCTGGCCAACTGCTACACTTACTCTCTCTCTGTCTGATCTTGCCTCTGCCACTGACCCCACCTCTATTCATCCTTCACCCTACAACCAGAATGATCCTCATAAAGAGCAAATTTTATCACAATAGGACATTGGACAGACCCTCTCACCAGTGCCCTATGATTTATTAACTTCAGATGCATAGTTTGACATTTAAGTGTTTCATTAATTTCTATTCCTTCATTCACTAACTAGTCTTAAATGATGCTGATCTGCTGAAATAAGTCCATTATTTTCTATTATGGACTGAATTATGCCCTTTTCAAATACGTATGTTGAACTTCTAATACCCCATGTAATTGTGTTCACAGATAGAGCTTCAAAGAGATAAGGAAAGTTAAATGAAGTCATAAAACTGGGGCCTTACTCCTGACGTATAAGAGCCTTACTCCCCTTGTGAGAGCTGGTGTCCTTACAGGAAGAGTCAGAGACACCAGATGTGCATGCACGCAGTGGAAAGGCCCTCTGAGGACACAACAAGAAAGCAGCCATCTGCAAGTCAAGAAAAGAGGTCTCACCAGAAATAAACTCTGCCAGCACCCTGATCTTGGCCTTCCAGCCTCCAAAACTGTAAAAAAATACATTTCTGTTTAAGCCACTACATCTTTCATAATCTGTCATGGCAGCAGTAGAAGACGAATACATCTTCCTTTCATTCCAAGCCTAGGAATACCCCTTCCCTCTCTTTTTGCATGCCTTTCTCACTCCTCCATTGGATGAACTACTTCCTGCTGGTCTTTGATGCCTCAACTAAATTATGAATATCTCTAACAATCTCAACCCCTCCTCAAGCAATACTGGATTAGGTGCTCCTCACAGAAGACAGATCCTGTAGTCTCCATTATCAAATATTAATGGTCTAGATTTTAAAGTCCACCTAATTATAAATTATTTGAGGGCAGGGAATATATCTTATACAGTCTTTTATTCCCAGAGCTAGGACAGGCACTCAAATAATATTTGTTGAACAAATGAATGTCCAGTAGCTGACACACAGTAGATGTTCAGTTACTGACAAATGACAGGTAGAAAGTTATGTTAAAAGCTTTTACTCAAATTGAAGATAATTCAATTGATGATAATTAAAGAGCTAGGAGTAACTGGAAAAGTTCAGTAAAAGAGCAAGTCCAGGAAACAAAGCACTTTAGTTTGATGTTGAGACCTACGGGTAGCACAGGATACATAAATAATAGCAAGAAACATGGCAAAGCACATATCAAACAACATATCTGAAATAGATTTAGATGCAAGTAATTGTTCTACATCAAATAGCCTTATATATTTGTGTATAAGAGTACAAATTTCATCTCCTTGGTTTCTTTTTCCTCCACATACGCCTTTAGAAAAATGGTTATAAAATAAACCTTTTAAGATTTCATGAGATATTTCATGTTTTGTCCCTCTAATGGTTCTATTAAGTCCCTTCAAACAGGCACTTTTCTACCGGAGCAAACTTGAAAGAACAGAACATTTATTCCAAAAGCAATTTCCTTCCCCAGTTATTTTCTGTATTCCCTTGGCAGTGTTTTTCGACAGTTTTACTTGAATAAGAGCTTATTTGGTCCCAAACCAGCTTCTCCTGCTGCTTGAACCTGCAGTCAAGTCTCAGACCTTTTCTCTGTGACCTCCCAATTTGCTACCATGGAAATGATTACAATCACACAAGTATATCTTTTATTGCAAGATGAGTTCAGATATTTATTTTAAAAAATTAAAGCAAACTCTTGCAAAATGTATTTAGAAGTGCGTTGTGTGTCTTTCTTTCAATTCATTCCAAGAAATTGAACAGGCTCCCAAATGGAACCTTTCCCGTTTACAGGAAAATGTTAAAAATAAAGCGATAATAGTGATGATGATGATGATGATAATTTCTTATGATTTCATAACATTGTAAAGTTTACAACAGGCTAATGGTTTACAACAACCCTGAGGGGAAAAGGATTAACTTTAATATCCCCATTGTACAGATAAGAAAACAGACTTAGAGAGGTTACTTTACTTACAATTGCAAAGTTTTTTCAAGCGGAAGGGGCATTAGGGGTCATCTGTTGCCAGTACTCTTGTTTTACAAATAAGGGATTTTACGTAGGTGACTTTGCCTGGATCAAATTTCCACTAAGTGGCAAGCCTCTCGCAACTGCTGTGTAGACAGTAGGAGACATAGCAGCTGGATTCTTCTGAGGCATTAGCTCCATTCCAGGAATAAAGCCAGTCCCTCAGGACAAGTCTATGTGTTATTTTTTGGCCTATTTAAGAGTTGAATGTAATCAGGTGGCGCCAAGTAGCCCTAGGTATCAGTAAAAGGAACCTTTCTGGGAAGTTTGAACAGCAATTAACAAAAAGAACTGGTAGAAGACTGAGAACTTCCAGTGGCCTTTTGAGATCTATCTGGTGTCCCTCCTATCTGGTTGCCAGCTGTCTCATGCTCATCGGTCTCCTGGGACGTCCCTCCAGGAGAGGAGCACATCTACTACTAGTGGGTTTTCAATTACTCCCAGCTTTGTAGCCTCACTGTCTCACTGTCTCATCACAGCTCCTACTGGAGATTCAGAAAAAGCTTGCTGGGGGGGGGGGGGGGGAAACAAAAACAAAAACTGGACTCCTCGTTACAATATGGTCATGGATTCATGCTGTCAGAGGTCGTCTGAGTGCAACTAAATTTGGCAAGCACCCACTGAATACACGAGTATTTTAAATTATGCCACTAGTAACCAGAAAGAAAAAAAAATGTGTAATTTTCTTTTTTTTTGAAACAGAGTCTCCCTCTGTTGCCCAGGCTGGAGTGCACTGGCACAATCTTGGCTCACTGCATTTTCCGCTCCCCGGGTAAAAGCAATTCTTCTGTCTCAGCCTCCTGAGTAGCTGGGTCTACAGGCACCTGCTACCACGCCAAGCTAATTTTGTATTTTTAGTAGAGGTGGGGTTTCACCATATTGGCCAGGCTGGTCTTGAACTCCTGACATCATGATCCACCTGCCTTGGCCTCACAAAGTGCTGGGGTTATAGACGTGAGCCACTGTGCCTGGCCAAAAATGTGTAATTTTTTCCAAGCAGGGAGCTATACGACGGTTTTTTTCTGTTTAAACCATACTGCAAATTTGTTCCTTTGTAACCCTTTAGTTTTATCTGATCTCGCACCCAAACCAGAACCACAGCTTCAGAACTTGTGCTGAACCCTAGGAGTCTCCCTTCCAATCAGGGGGAGTTTTCCATGGAGGATGGGAAAAGTAATCCCTTTCCTGGTGCCTCCCTAGATAGATAGATTACCTTATGAGCTTTACAAATTGTTTTTTCTCTTTCTAACCAACCACTTCTATCAGAGTACCTGGATCTTTTCAGGTAAAGAAGAATTATCATTTTGTTCTCTTCATACACATTTCACATACCACTCAGCAGATTCCACCTGCCCCACAGTCAGGAATTCTGGAGAGGAAATGAGGGAATTTTCCATCCTTCCAGCTCCATGGTAATACTATCTTTAGGAAAGGACAACGCAGGTGCTTTTCACGACAAGATTCCTTGTCCAAAGTCAGCCCAGTCTTTGAATCACCCCCCTCAGTCTTCCTATCTTACCCTGCCCCTTCATACCACGCCTCTGCACCCTGCCTCACCCTTTCTTCAGCCCTTTCCAACAGTGCTGAGAGCGTTTGTATTCTGAATGATGTTTTAAGGTTGCAGTCCCTAGGTGTCTCAGCTAAAATTCCTAGGGCAGAGAACATTTATAGTTCAGCACACGCTTTCACAGTCAATGGGAAAAATTCCTCCTCTACTCCTAATGGACTTCTTCAGTAATATGCTTCATGGCAGCCCTGGATGTGTCGGAGACTGAGGTTGCCAGAATATTTCTTTTTTACGGCTTTTGTTGCTTTGACAGCTTTGATTTTATGGCAGCTTTAATCATGTGTGTCCTATTCCTTCACCTCTGGCATTTTGCAAATATTCGATTTTTCTATCGCTACTACCATAATGGCCTTCAACAAATTGTGATTCATCAAACTGTTTTCCCCAAGTTCTTCTGCTATATCCGCAGGCATAACCCCAAAGGGAATTGCATCAAGCAAACAAGGCGATGCTAAATGCTCGTGAGTGAGAAAATCTATTAATTAAAAAGGGGAGGAGAGAAGCGAGAGGAAGGAAGAAAAATTACACGTACAAGTTAATGCAGCCCCAAGACACCACTGGCAGTAACTTATGCGCTGACACTTTAAACAGGCTTTATGAGTCTGTTTACTCTATTCACAATTATTCATGAAAAAATGTGCTATCAAGTATAACAACACAAAGTACATGTGCTATCTTAAAGATACAGTGAGTCAATAAATCATACCTGAGTTTTAACAGTATTGCATTTCCCTTTCTGGTATATTCATAGAATAATGGAAGTGGAAATAAAAAAGAGCTAGAGATGGAAAAGACCAAAGAGGTTATCTATTTAGTCTTGCTCTGACAGAGGACTGGTCTAGAGCAATACATCTTAGGATCTGTCATTTGGAAATTAGTGCCTTGGCTGTGTCGTAGCTTTTGGCCACTTCTCTCAGCAGTTTATTTCTGAATAGCAGAGTTCCAGTTCTTTTCCCTGAAAAGCAGAATTAAAACTTGACTTTGCTAATTTGCTCACCTTTTTCCCCATTCTAATTCCCTAGACTCAATATAAAAATTTCCTCTGATGTGGATATTTATACCCTATGAGTATGCGTTCAATTATTCTCTGGTTCCTATTACTCATCTAGAATAAATCCAGTGGCTGGCTCCCTTTCTTTCCTGAGAGGCTGCCCTTAGGAAATATAGACACCTCTTCCCATGCAAAATGTTTTGTGTGCACTGTTTCCCCAGGAGGGTGAGATTAGGATCATGTCCTGAAGAGCATTGCAAACTAAAATGCCTCTCTTTCACTATCCTCCTCCCAGCACTCTCTAAACTAAGGAGAGATTTGCCCATGAGTGCTGCAGCCCTGTCTCTATAACTCAGCAGCCATTTCTGCCTATTATACTTCTGTGTTTCTGATTCGTTTGTCTCACTTTCCACTTAAATCTCACTAAGCTGCAAGCCCTATTCATGCTCCAACACCATGTGGTCCATTTTTTCTGATTCTTCTTTTCTTACAAATAAAGTACGACGTTTCCAAATTTCATTGAAGTGCTATTTACTCTCATAGAGATTATTAAAGATTTTTTGTGAGTCACATTAATGCTGCAGTTTACTAACTCTTCAAATTGATCAGCTTGTAGCCATTTCAAAGCATTGTGATGCTTTGGTTACAAAAACTAAGTAGGTTTTCAAGATTTTGGCTTTCAGGCCACCTCCCACTCCCACCTCCTGCTGAAGCAAACAGGAAGATATCATGCTACCAGTTATTTCATAGAAATCATTATAATTATCAGAAATATACAAATGCCCGAAAAATGAGTACAGTTTGTGATACCGATGCAAAACAATACGGATTAAAGTGTCAATAGTTTATTCACTTTTTACCTTCAGGTTACCTAAAGATTTGGCATAAAGTCAATAAATGTACAAAGATTTGAAAGTGCCTTTTTAGATAATCCATCATTTCGTCAGAACCAAAATATTTTAACTGTGTTAATTTTGTTATACAAAAAACTTACTTTTAACATTACAAACATGAAATCAAGCATTAGAAACGTCTAGATTCCCAGAAGTCGTGTCTTGCATTTCACATGTATTTACTCTAAACCTCAAAGGATTTCCACAAATCAAAGGGGTAAACTAAGGTGAGAACAGGTATCTTGCCTAAAATCACACACACAAAAAAGATTAAGGGATATTAGTCAGGGTTCTCCAGAGGAAAAGAACCAATAGGTTTTGTGTGTCTGTGTGTGTGTGTGTGTGTGTGTGTGTGTGTGTGTTTCTATGTGTATTTGTGTACATTTATTATGAGAATTGGCTTACATGATTATGGAGGACCAGAAGTCCCCCAGGCTGGAGAATGAGGAAAGCCAGTAACATAATTCAGTCTCAGCGTGACAGTCCAAGAAACAGGAACTTCAAAGTATGAGGACAGCAGACGTCTCAGCTTAAGAGAGAAAGAATTTGCCCTTCCTCTGCGTTTTTGTTCTCTTTGGGCCATCAGTGAATTAAGTGATGTCCACCCACACTGGTGGAGGTAGGTCTTTTTTTACTCAGTCTTATTCAAATGATAATCTCTTCCAGACATACCCCCACTGACATACCCAGAAATAATATTTCACCAACTATCTGGGTATCCCTTAGCCCAGTCATGTTGATACATAAAATTAACCTTCACAGGGACTGAGAATTAGAACACAAGTGTATTGGCCAAGTGCAGTGGCTCACACCTGTAATCCCAGCACTTTGAGAGTCCGAGGTGGGCAGATCACTTGAGGTCAGGAATTTGAGACCAGCCTAGCCAACATGGTGAAATCTTGTCTCTACTAAATATACAAAAATTTGTCAGGTGTGATGGCACATGCCTGTAATCCCAGCTATTCGGGAAGCTGAGGCAGGAGAATTGCTTGAACCCAGGAAAAGGTGGCAGTGAGCTGAGACCATGCCACTGCACTCAAACCTGGGTGAGAGAGAGACTCCCTCTCAAAACACACACACACACACACACACACACACACACACGCACACACACAAAGTGTATCTCCCCAACATTGGGAAGAATGTGCAAATATTGATTGAAAGAAGAAAAGACCAGAGCTGGGAAACAAATAGGTGAACTCCGTCTGTAAGGTAGTTATGTACAATGGTACAGAAGCATGAAACAGTGTGGAATGTATTGGGAACCTGCACAATTAAAGATAGATCTAAAAGGATTTGCAGTGATTACAATGGGGGAAGTAAATTAGAAGTCGGCTCATAGGGACCTTGCTCTCGATTTGCTGCCAAAAAAGGGTTGAGATTTTATCCTATTGCAAGGCAGTCACTGAAGAGCTTTAAGCAAAACACTCCTAGGATCCTCTGGCTTGTAGCATCAAGAACTGATCTAAAGACAACAAGGAGAGATCAGGAAACGTGCTTGGAAGGATATAGCAACGGTCCAGGTAGAGAATGATGAGGCCCTGAACTAAGGCAGGAGCTGTGACAGCAGAAGTAACAGGTAAGGTTAATTAGTTTCATAGTGGAAGAAAGATGAATAAAAGGGAGATTAACTCACTGCTAAGTGGGTTTATGGTGATGTCCTCCATAGGAATAGAAATGTAGAGCCCGGAAACTATTGTGGAAAACAACGTGGGTATGGGATGGGGACACTGAAGACAAAGGGAGGGGTGAGCAGGATGAGACTGGAAATCTTAAGTTCAATTTGGTACGTCTTGAGCGTGATGATACATGGACATCCAGTCCAGTAGGATACTGATGGTGATGAGACCGTGAGACTGGATGAAATTGCTCAGGAAAATGTAAACTGTTGTGTTCTCAACTGTAAGAATGTTCCAAAATATGTATACTCAAGCCTTGCCTTAGATATTTTCAGTAGTTCTGAGGTGAAAGTTGGGTTTATAAAAACAAAAGCCAACAAATAAATAAACACACTGCTCAGGCCTAATAAATCACATCTGTCGGACTGTTGCTGGATGGACAGAGCCTAAAGTCTCTAGACTACCACTGTGTCACTGTTTTGTAGACTAGTGTTTTATAAGGTATGAGTCACATTCATTTTATAACCTATTGGTGGGTTATAAAATTTATTTAGTAAGTTGTAATAGTGTTAAATATCACAGCTAACTGCGCATAAAGCAGCATGTATTATTCTCCTATGCTTTCATATCCATTTTATATGTATTTGTGTAGACAGGTGGCCTGTGTGTGTGAGAGAGTGTGTGTGTGTCTGTGTGTGTGTGTGTGTGTGTGTGTGTGTGTGTGTGCAGTGGCTCATAACATAAAGTTAAATTTCTCTTTCACAGTTAAAAAGTTTTAAAGCCACTGTTATAGATGACAAAAGAAATGAAGACCAAAAAGTTAGAATGTATTTTTAATGTCAAAGTGGTCAAATTCTGGAAAGAAAACCTGAGCCAGATATTTAAAAACATGATTCTATTTCTAGTTCCATTACCTTTACATTGTTTGTTCCTGTGCAAGGCAAGATCTCTAAATGGTTTTTTTTTCTAAACAAGGAATAAATAGCACTTGTAAACTACTTCACTGACAGCAACTTAACGACCATTTATATCAAGTGTTTTGAAATCTGAGAAAAATAAACTATAAACAAAAATATCACATGGATTCATTTAACTTTTGGAAAAATATGTAACGATAATTTGGAACAACTCTTGCTTGACTCATGAATTTCATTGTAGATCTTCCTCCTTCTTGTAAAGTAACAGCTTTTGGATTGTATTTTATACTTGATAATGAACAGTCACATATATAATTTTGGCTCCCAAGGAAAGTCTATGAGGTAGGCCGGGCAAGTTGCTTTATCTGCATTTTGCAAATGAGGAAATCAGTCTCAAAGAGGATAAAAAATTTATTCATGGTAATCACAACACTATCTTCTCCAATATTAACAGATGTTTCTGATAAAACTATCATTGTTTCCATTTGTATACGAAAACCATATTGATCAATTTCTAAGAAGCTAATAATCTCCTGACATTTTTCATCCACCTATCACCCACTGAAGCTAAAGTTACAAACACACATTCTAAATAATCTTGTTTTTCTAAAAAAATGTTTCTTTCATGTTTCCATTTAATTATTGCAGGACAGATTGATGGTTGCCTTCCTGTAATTTTCCCTTTCTTGCTTACTAAGGAAGCCCCAGTTTTCTCCATATATCTATGCTTTATGGAATATAACTTTGTTTTCGGTTCAGGAGTAAATCCTGAATAGTTTAACTCTATCGGGTTAACTTATACTGCTTTTCAATAATTGGTTTACAGATGGAACTATGACTCATTCTGATCATAGATCTAAGAAGCAGGTCTCATGAGTCTATGGAGAGTGACTTAGAAAAGAAGCACAAAGAAGAGATTGTCATTTTATTTCTCTGAATACTCACATGTCTGGATGTGACTATGGAACTATGGTAGTCAGACTGCAACCTAAGGGAAGCTAGCCTGAGGATCAAGGCTAGCCTGATCCAAAATCATAACAGTGGAAAGATGGAAAGAACTTTAATCTCTGGTGACACTTGAGTCATCTTATATAGGAACTCCATAAGAAACAATAAACTTTTTCTAGAGTTAAACCTTTTGAGTTGTGTGTTTTTATTTTGTTTTGTTTTGTTTTTTTAGATGGAATCTTGCTCTGTCACCAGGCTGGAGTGCAGTGGCATGATCTCGGCTCACTGCAACCTCTGCCTCCCAGGTTCAAATGATTCTCCTGCCTCAGCCTCCCGAGTAGCTGGGACTACACGCACATGCCACCATGCCCAGCTAATTTTTTTATTTTTTAGTAGAGACAAGGTTTCACCATGTTGGCCAGGATGGTCTCGAGCTCCTGATGTTGTGATCCCCCCGCCTTGGCCTCCCAAAGTGCTGGGATTACAGGCATGAGCCAGCACGCCCAGCCTCAGTTGTGTTTTCTAATGTTTGCAGCCAAACACGTAACCAATAAAAATCACCATTACGTTTAGTTTATTGGTCAACTTTGAGACAAAATAGTGTAAGACACCATTTAACTGTGTGGTCAATAATTTGGGAAATACAATCATGCATCACATAACATTTCCATCAATGACAGACCATGTGTATGACTGTGGTCCCCTGAGATTATAATACTGTATTTTTACTGTATTTTTATTAGATGTGTTTAATACACTGTGTTACAATTCCACTACAATTCCACAGTAATACCACTGTGTTACAATTCCCTATGCCATTCAGTGCAGTAACATGCTGTACAAGTTGTAACTGAAGAGAAATAGACTATACTATATAGCTTAGGGTATATACTAGGCTATACCATTTAGATTTGTGTAAATACATTCTGTGATCTCCACACAACAAAATCACCTAAAACAAATTCTGAGCATGCATCCCTAACATTAAATAATGTATGCTTGTATTTCAACTTGGCCTATGTTTTAAATTCAGTTAATCTAAAATACTATTTATATGCCTATTTTGTTTTTTCACTGAGAGACTATTTTCCAAAACCTTCTAGATCTTTAGAGAATGCAGTGATTTTATAAATCATTCGGAAACACAGTGGCTAAATGATTACATCACGTGTATTTTTTTAAATCACATGCTAGCAGTGTTTCATGAGTGTTTAATTTCGAAAAGTAACGACTTCGGGATTGTATTTTATCCTTTTTAATGAACATTCACATATAATAATTTTGGCTCCCAAGGAAAATCTCTGAGGTGTGCACGGCAAGTTTAGTTAAACCATTTCAGACTCTTTTAAGTAGGCACCCTATGTGTAACACACACACACAAAGTGTCAGAAAAGGGGATCCTAGCCCAGCCAATGGACATGAGGAAAGTATGAACAACCTTGGGCTGGCATCTAATACCTTCTAAATTTTATTCAAAATTACTTATGTGTGCTTATGCATATTTTTCTGGATAGATCATCCTTAGCTTTGATCAGACCCTTAAAGGATTAAAAAAAACACTGTATATGATGAAAATAATCCTCTCTGTTTATATTCTTGGATGAGATTGACACAAGTCAACATTGTTTATTCAAATAAAAAGTGACTTGATCTCAGATTTGTCACTTCATATAAACCTAGCTCATGCACATAGCTTATATACAAAGCTACACCACTTGGTGAAGGCTGGAAAATACTAGAAGCGTTAGATGCTTTTTCAGAGAGGATGACATAAATTAGGCAATTGGATTTTCAGTACTGCATCATTTCATCTGCAGCAATATCGAGTGGCTTAATTTTCTTTCCAATACTCAAAAAGTGTAAGCATATGAAAAATATAGAAAAAAATCTTTGGAATGGTCCAATATTCATAATATTACATTGCTAAACTTTGGAGAACAGAGCCTAACACATTTACAGTGTCTACTGTTCCAGGTTTATCTCTGAAAACCCGACCCCCACATCTACTCCCAGGCTCTAGTTGTAATGGAAGTACTTTTCTCTCTAAGATTAATATTTCCATTTCTCTCTGCCTTTGAACATATCATTTCCCCTCCCACGATGTTCTCTCCTCTTGCCTTCACTTCTTGCCTGACGTATTTCCCAACTTTCAATGCTTGTTCCAGAGCCACCTCCTCTGAGAAGAACCTCCTAAGAAAAGCATGATATTCTCTCCTCTGCTCTCATACAACTCTGGACACTCTTTCCGTAAATACCTATTCAATGTCTCTAAATCACTGGGGATGTATCAGTGACCAAAACAACATTCTCACGCTGATGGAGATAATATTCTAATGGAAGTAGAGAAATAATAAATGAATAAGCACTTAATATATGGCAGAGGTAATAAGTTCTGTGAAGAAAAAGAAACTGGGGTAAGCAGAGTGATGGGGGTAATGAGCAGCTATTGTAGAGGGACCATTTGAGCAAAACCCTTAATTGAGTGAGGGAGACATGTGACTGCTCCTGGAAAGAGTATTCAAGGAAGAAGCAACCACAAATCTTAAGCTTCAAGGTGGAAACATATTGTAATGTTTGAAGAAAAGAAAAAGAACAGCAGGAGTTGGAGGAGGGCGAGAGGAGTAGGAGATGAGGTCAGAAAAGCAGCCTGGTGCCAACCTAAGCTCTTGTAAGCTCTGGCAAGGGCTTTTTACTTTTATTTGAGTATAATGAAAGCATGGGAAATTTTAAGCAAAGAGTGATTTGACCTTATTTCTACTTCTAAAAACTCACTCTAGCTGCTTGGAGGAGCCTCTAGGTGTGTCATTGAGGAGGAAGGGGACCGTAGAGGAGTCCTCAGGTGAAAACTGACAGTGGCAGCTTGACCTAAGGTGACTGCAGATGCAGGAAGGTGAAAATGATGAACACTGTCAACTTTTTTAAGGGTGTATGCCATAGAAGAGAGAAGAGAAGTTGTTAATTTACTGAGGAGGGCAGTGAACTCAAATAATATTACTAGAATACATCACAGCATATTTTACGCTAGTGGGAATGATCCAGTTGAGAGGGAAATGGTAATGACATAGGATTGAGGGAAGCCAATGTCAGGTCCTTTAATAGGTGATTGAAGGTGGGATACATGTTGTAAAATGATGGGCTGGCATTACGGGTCATGGACAGTTCAACTGTAGAAGATAGGGATATGGAGTACTTGGGAGTAGATGCAAGTGAGACAGGATCTGTGGTGGTACAACATCTTATAGATGGAGAGAGGGAAGGAGAGGGATGTGGTAAGAAATCATTTCAATCTGCAAGGGACAGCTGATGGAACAGGGCCATATTAGGCCAGCTGGACAGGACTAAGGTGAGATCTATATAGTGAGATATAAGGTGAGATAGTCAGCATGTTAGTGTATTTTACATCAGTCTCATTCAACTGCTAGATGCCAGGATGAAGGAGGAGGATAGCTGGATTTAACCAAAATGGGGTTTTCTCAGGGGAGTTTGATACTGAAAAAGAATGGCAGGGTAGCTGAGAGTGAATGCAAGTGATGACTTACTGTAATGGACTACCAAGTGAACCAACGAAGGAAGAAAGTGAGGACATGAGTGGGAGCCACGGACAGTGACATGAGCAGGACCAGCCATTCTAGGGGTTATTGCAATAGGAGAAATTGGAGTGACCTGGAGGGAAACATGGCAATCAAAGAATGGGACACTTGAAACAGGGTTTTGGTGATGGCACATTGTGTGTGTGACTATGGGCATAGGGAGCTATGGTGAGGTGGAAAGCAAGATCATAGCAAATGTTCCATTGGGTGTTCTATCACTGGTAAAAGGGGAAACACACTGTGAGAGATAATTAGGCATTTCACAGGATCTTCAGGAAGGTCAAAGAATTATTGCAGTCTGCCCAACCAGGACAATACCCAAATTACATTGGAAGATTGCTAACAAGACGGTTTTCCACTGCTGCTGGGAACAGGCACCTCAGTTTTTCCTACCTGTGTGGACCCCATGGTGCCACTGTTGGAACTCATGTAATACTGGCTCACTTCCTGTCATTCTCAACAGGAAATGATTCTACACTGTGCCTCCTTCTTCCTATCACATTTCCTAATCAAAATCTTGCTTGGGAATGTCTGATGAGAGAAACCTAAATCAAATTCTTGGGCCCTGGTTGTAAAAAAAAGGTTTGAAGATTAAGTTTCTGATATCTACCTTCAAAGATACAGGTCTCATAAGAGGATAAATTCTCCAAACACAAAAAGGGAGATGTTGGGCAGCCAACATTACAAAATATATAAACTGCAGATCTTTACCTGTTTGCTGTTATATTCCCAACACTTTTCACAAAACACAATGAGAAATTAACATGCAATTAAAGTCTGTTGAATAAATGGATAAACAAATGGATGAGTAATTTCTTAGGCACAGCCATTTGTTATCTATTTTGACACCTGGCTCCTACCTTAAACCCTACAAATAATGTAAATTAAACTGAGGGTATCTTAAAGCATTAATTTACTGCCTTACACTTCTGGTATTGTTCTGTACATGAAGATTCCTTTGGGAAGTTGAGTCATTTAGGGTCCCATTTATTTTAGCACAACTGTCCTGAGAAGGTGCTCGATCTCCGTTAATGTTTGAGAATATAGAACACAGTGAATATTTATTCATTAAACAGAGATTTATTGAGCCTCTAATATGGCCAGACATTTCTTCTAGCTGTTGGGCACAGAGCAGTGAAGAAAGGAGATAAAAACCTCTGCTCTGAGGGCACAGAGGCATGCTTTCTAAGTTACAATTATGTCTGAGTGATTATAAAACTAAGTTACATTTATAGCAGATAAGTTTAAGAAGAAAATTAGTTCACCTACGATAGCACCAACCCACTAACACAATTATTGTGCCTTTTGTTATATATTCCTTTGGTTTTTTTTGTAAGTATATAAACATAAATATTTTATTACAAATATAAAATATTACCTAAACATACAGCTTTCTGTTTTGCTTTTATTCACTTGACATTATGGATATGTACAGAA
Source organism: Alouatta palliata (assembly GCA_004027835.1). NCBI lineage: Eukaryota > Metazoa > Chordata > Mammalia > Primates > Atelidae > Alouatta > Alouatta palliata. Next base: position 36,715 of record PVKV010012553.1, on the reverse strand, counting down.
ATTTTTTATATCATTATGGAGTTTTTACAGCATTTGAAAATCTGCCCATATTGTTATATAACAGATCGTTACCAGGCCTGCTTTATTGACCATTTAGACAGTTTCTAATTTTTCATTGTTATAAACAATGCTGCAGTGAACATCCTTGTACATTCATATTTGCACATTTATCTGATTATGTCTCTAGAATTATTTCATAAATGTGCAATTGTTAGGTCAAACAGCTACCTTAACTTAAGATTGTAGGTATTCATGCCAAATCCCCTTTCTTAAAAAAAAAAAAAATGGAATCAATTTCATCCTCAGCTGCAGTGTGTATGAGAGTGCCTATTTTCTATGTCCTGGCAGATTCTTCTTTTTTGACTATTAATCAACTTGGATGACTCAGCCAGTGAGTCTCCACAGTAGGAAGAAAGGTAGTTGAACAGCTGTCACTACATGATAAGTCAACAGATTTCTTGATATGTACCATTTATCCACAAAAATTACACTGTGCCCAGTAGGATCCTTACCTATTTCATGCTGATGAAATTTTTGAAGTTTTACTGATGCATTTGCTCTCCTCTTTTCCTTTCTTCCTTTAGAAGTTTCTTCTTCTAGAGGAAGAAAGGAAAAGAGGAGAGCAAATGTATCAGTAAAACTTCCTGTTATCATTATTACCCATCCATCTTTTCATTAATAAGCAGCATTGATTGCATTGAAAAATATATTGAGACAATGTTGGTATTGACAAATAAAATTTAGCTCTATAAATACATTTGTATCTGGTACATGAAGTGATCAAAAGCAAATGGAAATGTAATTAAGATAACATATGAAGCATCATGAAGTAATAAACACTGAACAATGGGGAAAGTCTGGTCCTTCTCTTGGAATGTCCACATTCTACCCAGGCCTAATCTGCAGAATTGCAAAAAACAAAGATAATACTTAAACTAGTAGTCATTTTTTTTCATATGTTTGTTCCACTTTCCAAATTGTAATTGTTAATACCTACTGATGTACACCAAGTGTCAGAAATTTCACAATTCTAATAATAAGGTTTGCTCAATCCTAATAATCAGGTTAGAATTAATCTCCCCATTTTACTGTTAAAATCCAAATACATTGACTAAGGTTACAGCTAATATATGGTAGACTCTGGACTTGAAATAAGTTTTATCTGACACCAAAGCCGATATATGTTTGTCCTTTTTGGCAAACTGCTTCTTGGGATGTAGCCAACACCACTTAATAGTAGGAATAACAAGTTCCAGTGAGGACTCATGGGTCATTTCCTTATAATTCTGAATTAGCCTCCTCTAATTCAAAACTCTCTGTTACAAAAGATCCTGCAGAAATGAGGAAAGCCAAACAACCTGCATGAACTGGGAAAACCACTCAGAGTTTATGCCTTTACTATTATCAGTGCTGGCAGGACCCCATTTCTCTCTCTCCGCACAGCCTAAATCCACTAGCCTTAAACCTCCTCACACCAGGAAAGGTGTTCATAACTAAGACAAAGGTTAGAAAGCCCCATCCTCAATCATGAGTGACAACTCTGCATCTTTACAGATCCACCCAGCAGATGCAACGATGAGCTGCGTTCAGGCTCCTAGTCCAAACCGTGCTGTCTTCTTCCAACTATGCCTTACTGCCTGGCTTGAGGTTGTTCCCATTGAATCAATCCGGCCTGGTCAGACTCCAAAATCTGCCTGTGGCTTCCACTTTGGCCTCAGCATTTCTCACCCATTTCCCAGATTCCACCCTTCCTTCAGCTGTCTCAGCTAGTCCCCTGCTGGCACACCAACTCTGCCTCGGTCTCAGCAAAGCCAGATCTTTCTGTGTTCTTTAGAAAACGGCTTCTTCACTCCTCCTCAGGATTCAGATCAAACATCTTCCAGATGAGCGGACGGTGCTAAATTAATTTACCTAAATTTTCTTCTTGAATGCTCCTAACAATTGTAATGAATAACTCCCATTAATTCCTTACATTAAAGGTGAGAAAACTGAGATGGGCAGATTAAGTGACCGCTATGATTTGAATGTTTGTGTTCCTCCAAAATTCATGTTGAAACTTAATCCCCAGTGCAACCATATAAAGAGGTGAGGTCTTTAAAATGTGACTGGGCCTTGGGGACTCCATGTTCAGGGAGGGGATTAGTGCCTTTATGAAAGGACCTCAGGAAGTGAGTTCTTTCCTTTTGCTCTGCCACTATGTGAGGACATAGCAATAGGGTGCCATATTGGAAACAAAGACCCTCACCAGATACCAAATCTGCCAGTCCCCTAATCTTGGACATCCTGGCTTTCAGAATTGTGAGCAATAAATTTCTGTTTTTATAAATGTCTAAGGTTGTTTTTTTTTTTTTTTTTATAGCAACAGGAAAAGACTAAAATAGTGACTTGCCTAGCTCTTACATAATGGAGCTGAGATTTGAATCCCGATCTCCTAAATCCAAACCAGTGTTTTTCCACTTTATAATATTGAAATAAAACCAGTCAGATCAAGTCTAAGCACCATTTGAAACAGAGACATTCCCCTTCTATGGTTACATTTGGTAAATTACAGTAGAACAAAATAAATTCCTATATTTTGCCCATGTGGGTCTCTGGTCACTAAGCCAAAAGACATGCTAAAGGTAGGCTGCCACCACTTCATGCTTTATCTACAATTTCAGATATGAAGCACAATCAAAAATAGAGGAAGATCTGGACAATGCTTAATAATAGATTAGAGAGTAAAGTGACCTATGCAACACTTAAAATGCATATAGAAATTGTAGAAGTGTAAAAAGTATCTCACTGCTTGTCTCATAATCCACATGGTCCCCTCAGCGAGATGTGTCATCCCAACATGAGTCCAATGCAAAGGTATTCCAATTAGTAAGAGACCTTAGGCATCTCGACATGTAAAATAGCATTCAAAAGGATTGTGACTATAGAGCATGCCATATCATTCTCCAAAAAAATAAACAGAAAAATAATTCTGACTTATAGTTCTTGCTTAATTGCCCTCATAGACTAATCAGGAAAGACAATGATGCTGCCTTCTCTCTCTCACCTTTTGATCTATTCCTACCAGGAATTACTTTATTTTCTCAAAATCACAGAAAGACTAAAACAAGGTGATCAAGGCTAAAGTGATCCTCTCCACAGTCTTCCCTGACTTGACACACATTTTATTACTGAGATAAATCATGTGAGATTTGTATTTAATAACACAAGTTTACAACTGCTAATTGTTACAGAATTTCTTAGCAAAATGCCCCTTTTCTTAGGTTAAGCGATATTTTTCTTAAATGAATTGCATCAGTTATGTTAACTGATTACAACTAGGATTCCAGTTTGCACCAAGGCATTATGACCTCTATACAGACATAGAGAAGGAGTCTCAGAGTTGACATGGTAAAGAAGAGTCTATTTCTGAGACAGTCCTTATGCCATGAAAATTTTACTAGAAATCCTATTAGGCTTTAAGTAGACATTCTGCTATATTACGAATACCAATACTATTAGTTCTAAGTTTGCACACAAATTGTATAATCATTCAAGCCACTGCAGGAGTCACTTAGAAAACAAATGTGACGGCATTTATCACATTTCTCCTTGTCTATAAACAGAGAACTTTTGTCCTTCCTCTGTAGAGCATTTTTGTGAACGTCATTCAGTACGAACAAAAGAAACTGAATTATAACAGATGCAGAATCAGGATTAGCATTTAGGTTGTTCCCAAGTATTTTAAGATGTAAAGGAGGCCAGCCACAGTGACTCACGCCTGTAACTCCAGCAATTCGGGAGGGCTAAGTGGGAGGATAGTTTGTGGTCAGGAGGTTAAGACCAGCCTGGGCAATGTAATGAGACCCTGTCTCTACAAAAATTTTACTAATGTTTTTAATTTATAAAAAGGATTTAGATTAAGTATTCTTTAGTCTTTGTCCTGGGGAATGGAAGAAGAGGCAACTTTACCAACGCTTATGCTAATGAATCTAGAAAATACTCAATAGTTTACTTCTCTAACATCAGAGAATGGTCACTTGCTTACCTATTTTTGTCTGATGTAGTTACTTTTCAACAGACTTGAATCAAAGTACTATAGTTGTAGAATTACAGAATTTTTTATGACTTGAGTGGGCCTTGTTGATGTGTGAATTTACATGTGATGGACTAAGTATCAAAGAAGCCAAATGTGACCAATTCTATCATTCCTTACTAAGTACTTTATTTTCCTATTCTTACTAGCAGTCTATTCAAGATGTCTAAACAAAAAATCATGAACACGATCAATAATAGCTTACCAATTTATTGTGCTCGAATAAGAGGACTTAAAAATTGCTTTTCTTGTTACTGCCATTGGTTAGACATCTCACTTCATAAAAGAGAAAAATGCCCTTTTTGTTATTTTTCTACAATTCTCCATACCAGTATAGCTACCCAAACTGAATCAGTTGTCTAATTAGAATTAGAAGAGATGGATGTATTTTAAATGGCCCCCAAATATTCTATGGCACATGTAGATTTTTCTTCTTCCTTGATTCCACACTTCCATTTGTATTAGAAAGTGCCAGAAGTCACATCAAGATTTTAGAACTCTCATCATCTTTCCACGGCATAGCTCCAATCCATAATAACCTCTGTGAATATCTTTTGCATTCCCAAGTTCAGCCAGAACATTGTTTCTTTATTATCTTGAAGAAATAAAAGATAAAACATGCTTTTGTGTCAGAATGGTTCTCTGTTGTCTCATCTTTCCCTTCAAAGACAGTTTCTCTCTTCCTCTCTTAGCTTATTCCATTTACCTGTACTATAAAACTTACTTAGTCCCACTTTCTATAATTTAATCCCACGGGCCTCTCCCTAGCTTCTTCAATTCACCTGTTCATATTGGCTCTTAGTTTTCATCTTCAAAAAGGCACAGGCTACTCCTGTTTTAAAGAAACTTCTACCAATTATGCTCAGTTAATTTAGCACTAACCTCTTCCTAGTAATTCTAAATGGCACTTTCTGACTGATCTTGACCTATTCCTTTCTTGAGATTCCTTTCTGCCTTGATTTCTGTGATAATGAACCATCTTAAACTCTTTTGCTGCTTTTCTCTCATTGATTTACATTCCATCTTTTGCATTCCTCAATTGTGTGTCTCAGGACTCTGCCCTGAGTTCTCTATTCATCTTTTGAGTTTTTCAGTGATTTAAATCACTATCTTCAACTATACCTTCTCAATGTATGATATCTGTGTTATTCATGAAAGGCCAATTGCTAAGTTTTTGGATCACGCATGTGGTGATCCCCCCCACATGTTCCTTATCAGTTGCCTCCTGGGGCAGCTCTCCTGCAATTGCCCCATTCGATCCATGAGAACCTCAGGATCCTTCACTAGATCTTCTGTGTTCTGGTTAATAGATAATAAAGAGAGAAAGAGAGAGTGTGCATAAAAATTATGCAAACGTTTTGGTGTCTCTTTTGGTTTTTATTTTTGTTTCTAGGATCCAGCCTGAAAGTTGCACACCTCACTTTGATCCTACATTATACTGTCCATTACTCAGTGATATGATTACACTTAACTGGAAGGGAGACTGAAGTATGAGGTCCAGATATACCAAGGAGGAAATGGAAATGAATTTCAGAGACTACATCACAATCTCTACCATGCCTCTCAACTCTCCATCTCCAGCTCTGACTCATACCTGAGCAAACCCTCCATTCACTGATGCTACAGACTACATCCACGCATGGCTTTCCTATGTCTTCCTCCAACCCAACGAATTCAAAGCTGACTTAATAACGGATGTGTAAGCTTCCTAAAAGCCAAGCCTCATAGTATAGATGAGAAAAATTAGCATCAGAGTCAGCATCAGAGAGATTAAATGAGTGTTAAAGGCCCTCCGGATAGTTACGGTAAGGTACTAAGCTAGAAATCTAGTCTCGAAATTTCCACTCTATGTCCCACACAACACCTGAGCTCACGGCACTGCATTTGTCCCATTCCCTTTCACACTCTCCCTGCCATTCAAACACTCTTTTCTCACTCTCCCTCCTCCTCACTCTTTTTTTTCCAGTTTTCTTAGCCTCCTCCTATTACTGTCCATATTTTCTTTCTCTTTTCCAGAATGACTTTCCATATCCAAAATCTTTGGCATCTTACTAATGCCACTAATTCTCTAATATCTCAAACTAAAAACTCACAGTAATATTTACCTGTTTCCTCTCTTTCATCCCTAATGACAATTTCCATCCTTTCATTCTTCAATTTTTACAGCATTTTAATTTTTCTTATCTTTCATCAAACTACAGTTTTATTATTTTAATATTTTTCTACTGAGACATCAAACTTCAGACTCTCTCAATTTCATTATGCACTTCGCTGCTATTTTATCTTCAAAATATCATCATGTCTACCTAAAATGAATAATTATTGTTTAAAAAAATTATGTGATTTCAAGGATTTCTGAAAGCAGCTCTTACACTGTGTCTTGAAGACTATTTCCTCATACTTTCCAATACAGATACACTCTAATTTTACCAATAAAATATATACATCATCTTTAATATTTATTCATTTAATATAGTATTCCATGCAATGTATGGGTACATGGCCTTTATTGTCTACATACCTATAATAAAACTGACAAACATTGATGAAAATGACCACTCTTGTAGAAAAGGTAGGTACAAGACACAAAAGTCTTAAAGGAAAAGACTCAAAACAATTGTCTAGAGAAATTAAAAACTTATGTTTGATATAATTCATTTAGGACTGAAAATGTGAACAGATTTGTAAGCATAGATTTAAAATGCAGAGATATGAAAAATGTATACTCTATTTAAGAAATTGTTAGTGGTTTCATAAAATTAAATATCAGACTCAATGTTAAATAAGCCTGTAGAGGTATGTGGGGGGCCAGGTCACGAACAAGCCATTTATCAAAAACCCTTTGACCTAAAGTACATGAGGAATTGATAATTTCTTTAAGTAATGGAATAATATGTTCTAACCTGAGGTTAGAAAACTAAAGCTGGTAGTGACAAGGAAGTTGAACTGCACAGGTTTTAATGGCAGAAGAGAAGCAAAGTAGGAAGTTATTGCAAGAGTTCAGAGAAAAGATTCTAAAAGCCTGTACTAAAGAACAAAGAGGTATGTACTAAAACAAGATATAGTTGAGACAATAAATCAACAGGGCCTAATTACTGACTGTATATGAGAGAGGAGAGAGAAGATTCTAAAGTAACCACTATGTATCTAGCTTGGAGGATGGGCCAGTGCCTAAAATTTAGAGTACATGAGCAGAGATTATTTTGAAGCAAAAATAAATAAAGGAAATTTTGAACACCTTGAGTATGAATGGCAAAAGCATATAAATGTTAATTAAAATATTGGGAGAAATTACCTACAGTGAACTATAAAATGAGAAGAATATCTGCATGTAGAAAGAACTCACAAAAGACTCAAATAAATTGTCAATGAGTTATATAAAAATCAGATAAGTTTCAAAATTGAAGAAACAATGATCTGGTCAAATACCACAGGCAAGTTAATTAAAATGGGAAATTCAGAGTGACACTGCCACCAATGGTTAAAAATACCACTGGCCATTGTTGTTGGGATTTCCATTGAATGATGCATATGGAAGCCCTATTGCAAAGCACTGAAGAGAGAGTGAGAGGTAAGAATGTGGAGCCAGCATGGACTATTCTTTCAAGAAGCTTGCTGTGAAGAGAAAGGAGGGATTCATTACCAAATATCAAGAGATGAATGAAGCTTCTCCTGCCCACAGAAAGTTTTCTCTTCTCAAATTGCACATTATAGTCAGAATGCAACCAATTCTTTCCTACACCAATTTATCAAAAGCAGCAGCAACAAATTGCTCATATGGTGGTCAGTCTCTGCACACAGTGACCTGCAATTTAGCACTTCACTTTGAGCTAAATACTTCATGAACTTAATGTCTCCTTAGTTAAATATGATTAATTTCATAAACACTGAAACTGTATATTCAGTTGCTCATTCAGTCATGCAACTGATATTTATTGAATATTTAATATGTGCCAGACATTATTCTAGGTGCTGGGACTATGGAACTGAACAAAACTGGCACAAATTCCTGCCTTCATAGAGCCTACATTCTAGTCAAGGAGACAGAAAATTCAAAAGTTTAAAAAGTAACATTTATGGAATATTTGCATGGTGACAGGCCCAACCTGATAGTTAGGAGCACAACCTGTAGAGTTTGAATCCGTTATGACATTGGGCAAGTCACTTAACCTCTCAGGTGCTGAGACCAGCTCAGTTGTGAATACCCCAACCCAGTGGCACTGAAGGAATTAAGAAACAAACACAAAGATACAGTGCAAAATAGGATCGGGGGCTAATAGCCTTCCGAGATGAGCACCTCAAGCAGACTCTGACTCATGTAGTTAGTCTCTCTGAACAGGTGATTATTATTAACAAGCAGGTGTTCTGCGTTTTCCCATAGAACAATGGTAAACTAGGCAGGCAGCTAGCGCCTGCTTATCACGGATCAAAAACAAATTAGGAAGCATTTTCCACAAAGGAGCAATTGGGGCAGGATAATAAATCCTGTGTTTAAAGAACTAGTTTAACTGGTGTATGATATACATATACTGTTTACTATCTTAGAACTCCCTGAGCAGTTTTCCACTTGAGGGGCCAGCATGGTTTTTGTTGCCATCATTCTCAGTAAACAATGTAATCCATTACACATGTTAGGACTTGTACCAGCACTCAGGGTTTCGGTTTTCTCATCTGTAAAATGGGACTAATGATGTTGAGTTCAAAGCATTGTTATTTTATTTAAAAAAATTAATATTTTATCAGTGTTTAGGACAGTGACTTGCTCTTAGAAAACGCTAGGTCTTGTTAAATAGAAATGTGCTAAGGGAAAAAATGGAAGAGGGAGAAGGAGAAATGGGAAGTTTCAGAATTTTAGATCAAGTAGTGATATGGTTTGGCTGTGTCCCCACTCAAATCTCATTTTGAATGGTAGCTCCCATAATTCCCACATGTCATGGGAGGGACCAAGTGGGAGGTAATTGAATCATGGAGGCTGGTCTTTCCTGTGTCGTTCTCATGATAGTGAATAAGTTTCATGAGATCTGAGGGTTTTATAAAGGGAAGTTCCCCTGCACACACTACATTGCCTGCCACCATGACTTTGCTTCTTTTTGCCTTCAGCCATGATTGTGAAGCTTCCCAGCCATGAGAAACTGTAAGTCCATTAAACGTTTTCCTTTATAAATTACCCAGTCTTGGGTATGTCTTTATTAGTGGCGTGAGAACAGACTCATACAGGTAGCGAGGGGATGCCTCACTGGGAAGGTGAAGTTTAAGAAGTCAGAGAGCGAATTATTTGGGTTTCTTAAAAAAGAGCATTCTGTGCAAAGGAAACTGTAAGTACAAAAGCACTGAGGCAAGAGTTTGCCTTTGTTTGAAGAACCCTAATGATGCCAGAGTGAGGCCAAGAGGCACAGTGAAGGCAAGAGTCATATCAGACAAAACCAGAAGGGGAATTGGGGGGATAGAAAAAAATGCTATTGGGTAATTTGGGGCACAGGAATATTAGGACTTTTTGACTATCATTTAAAGAGGCTCACTCGGCTGCTATACTGAAGATAGTTCAAAATAAGCCAAGAAACCATTTATAAGGCCATTGCAACATATTAGCTGGAAGATGTTGGGAGCTTTGGCCAGAAAAGAGAGTAGAGGGATGGTAAACATGGCCATACTTAATATATATCTGATAAGTAGAGCTAAAAGGCTTCATAGTAAGATTAAATGTGGGGTGTGAGAAGAAGAAATAGGTCAAAGATTATTCAACAATTTAACCTAAACAACTAGAAGAATAGGATTACCATTAACTGAAATGAAAACTATTGCAGAACGAGCAGCTTGAAAAGAAAGATTAGTCATGTGGTTTTGGATATATTAGGTGTGGGATGTCAATTGTCCATCCGAGTTGAAATGTAAAGTGCACAGTTAAGTCTAGAGTTAAAAGAAATACTCAATCAGAGAACATACACTTGGGAATCATCCATGATAAATATGAATTAGAGCCACAAGAGTAGATAAGATAAACTAAGAAGTGAGTATAGTATAATGAGAGAGGGAGAAAGAGAAAGAATATATCTAAGGGCTCTTCCCTGGAGTGCCCAATGGCCTGTAATAGAAACCAGTAACCAACATAGAAAACTGGGAAAAAGCAGCCAATTAAGCTGAAGGAAAACAAAGGAATGTGGAGTCCTGGAAGTCAAATGAAAAACAAGCATTTTAAGGAAGAGAGAGTGATCAGTTTCATCATGATGCCAATAAGCCAGTTAAGAGAAGGACTAAGAATTATGAGTTAGATGTAGTAATTTAGAGACCTTTGGTGAAGTCGAAAAGATGAGTTTCAATGGAGTCATAGGACAAAAATCTTGGGATCAAGGGACAATGGAATAGAGGAAGTAGAGAAAATGAGTAAAATTTTTTCAAGGAGTTTGCTATAAAGATAAGGAAAGAAATGGAGTAGTTAGATGGACAGTTAAGTAGTTAAAGATAGATATTTTTACAAAAAAATATTTCATGCCAATTGCAAAGATCCAGCAGAGGAAAAACAATGACAGAAAGTAGTAACAGGTACTTCCAACTGGATCCTGTAGCTCATTCCTTCCCTTTGAATTACAATTTCCCTGCTGCTCCTGACCACCTATGAATTTACTCAGTTCAATAGTCAGAAATCCAGATCCAAAGCAAGTTTTTCTCTGGTATTTCTGCTACCAGTTTTATAATACTAACATCCCCATTCGTTTTACGAGAAACTTGGAAATTATGTGATCAGTATCCTAGAACGTTACCTCTGTCCTTCACACCTTATATGAAAACTGGATTTCCCATGATGGTGCCAGTTTTGCAGGAGGAGAACGCTCATGGTCTCAGGCTCACCTTGATCAATTGTTCAATGTTACTTTATTTATTAACTACTGTTTGAGACCTCTGGGACAATTATTTCATTCTATTGTTGTTATCAAAAGTTTAAACTCTCTTCTCTTCTTTATTGCCCTGCCTTACCTACAGCAATGCACCTGCTGACTAGACCCTTAATAAAGATATGATTTCCAGTCTCAGCTAAACCTTCAGTATTATTCAGAAATCATTTAACTTCTTCTTATTCAACTACTTTTCCCATAGTCCACAACAGCTACTTAAATCTTTCAGGCCCCTATTTTCACATCTTCTTCTCATTAAAAGATTATCTGGTTCACTCATTAATCACTTATTGAGACCCTACTATGTGTTGAATCCTTTATATGGCACTAGTTATACAAAGGTCTCATCTTCAACTATCTTGTCTCATAAAAGGAAAAGAGTAGGATTAAAAAAATAAGTTAAAAAGAAATAGTGAAGCATATAAGAATAAACACTGAATTGAACCATTTAAAAAGACTTCTCATATAATTTGTTTCATGTTTTAATAGAGGTAGTAGGCGAATTAAGTAAGCCCAGAAGAATAAATAATTGCACAAAAGAGGCCAGGCATGGTTGCTCATGCCTGTAATCCGAGCACTTTGGGAGGCTGAGGCGGGCAGATCACCTGAGGTCAGGAGTTCAAGATGAGCCTAGCTAGCATAATGAAACCCCATCTCCATGAAACACAAAAATTAGCCAGGCCTGGTGTGCACCTGTAATTCCAGCTACTTGGCAGGCAGAGGCAGGAGAATTGCTTACATCTGGGAGGTGGAGGTTGCAGTGAGCTGATATAGCACCACTGTACTCCAGCCTGGGTGACAGAGCAAGATTCCATCTCAAAAAATAGTAATAATAATAATTGGACAAAAGAGTCAGAAAAGTCTGACAGAAGATGTGGTATTTGGGGAATTAAAGGGTAACCAGAAGTTTTATACATTTTATGAGAAGAAATTGGACAGAAGGTAATTGTAAACAGGGAATTTCTAGAGTAAGAAAGGAGGCATAAAATCATGGCTTCCTCATGGAATAACCACTGAATCCAGTGTTCCTGGTGAATACGGTACAAGATAAGAAGTTTGGACTACTTGTTTAGAAATTTGGGAACCACGTGAAGATTTTGAGGAGAATGGGTAGGGACATATATGTGTCAATTTAAGAAACGTTACTGGGAGTTATGTGGTATACAGATTAGAGAAGAGGATAGCCTCAATGAAGTCAAGCGAGAACTATTGCATTATCTGGAAAATAAATGATAAAGATCCCAATTAGAGTAACATTGTCAGAAAAAAAGAGAGGAAGTGGGCTTAGTAAAATCTTTGGAAAATATAATTGAAAAGTTTTTCTGATGGACTGGATTTAGGGAGATAGAAGGGAGAGGAGGTAAGCTTAACTTTCACACTTTTAGCTTTGTAATTGGGTGTACAGTGGTGTATCAACTAAGATAATGAACACAAGGAGCTCCAAAATAAAAGGAACAGGAAACAACAAACAGGTTGAGTTTGAGATGCATGTAAACCATCTGGAAGCCCCTGTCCAGTAAACATTTGGAAATTCACGTCTAGAACTTCTGGGAGATATCGGGGCTGGAAATATTTATTTAGATGTCATCAGGATGTAAGTGGAAATTAAAGCTGGAAGAGTGGACTAAATCCTCTGAGAGACTGTCAAGTAAGAAAAAAGAACATTCTGGGAAAAAAATCGTAAAAAAGATATACACTTTGAAGGCTGTTAGGGTTGTACCCAGAATATAGTCTCTTTACTATGTGTACTTGCCACCTATTTCCTCAATCTTATTAACCAATAAAAACCGACAAGGCTTAGCTCCTAAACTTAAATCTTAGAAAGTACTAATCCCCAGATCTTTTTTCTCCTAGCTTACTTCTTTTTTTTTTCTTTTTTATAATTTATTTCTATTTTCAAAGAGTGTCACATGATTTCTTCAGTTTCTCTTCTGTAAGTGCTGGCAGAACTGTCCAAGTGGTTACACATTAGAGATTTCTTTCATCATTTGCTCATGGTAATACTATTTGATATGAAGATTCCATGATTTTAGTTCATTTTCACCCATTTTATTTTTCTGATGAATACAAGTACTTTACTCTCAGAAGTTAGCTCTGGCATGGGGTGGATATTGCAGGACTTACACTCAGCAAGTGATCCTTTTTCATCCCAGCACATTGAAAATTCCATGTTGCCTCATGACATCTTCAGATGCCCAGTAACTTGTGCAGTTTTCTTATTATAAGTTTTCTGGATAAATTCACCTATGTCACAAAGCACGTGATCAGAAAAACCTTCTTTTTCTTCAAGATATACTAATTTTACACCCTCGAATAAAGTGCACAGTTACACTAGAAATGGTATGGTTTGATTTCAGCAATAAATTGTAAACTAAAGCAAAGAGGCAAATAACCCACTGCAGTCTTGGATTGGGATATTTATAGACTTCCATTTGAGCACACGCAGGTGAGAAACCATCCTTATTAATGGATTAGAAAGTTAATTGATACATATTATGCTTGAAAGTGGCCAGAGAAAATGGAAAATAAGAGTATGCCTTTTGTGCCCCACTCATATATTTAAGCTCTCCCTGTGTGCTTTTAACTTACACCATCAGCACTTAATATACAGATAACTCATTTTAAAAATGAAAGTTATAGTGTTATAATTTTTATAATTTCTCCTCACAAATGCTTTATATAGTACATTTAAAGCACCCAATAATGTACATCCCAAGGATTTCTGCACCTCACAAGCTTTATAGAAATTTCTTGGCCAGTGACTGCAATGCTGGCCTACTTGAGACTGAGTATAATAAGTAGTGAATAGAGTAAGTAATCAAATTATTCTGGCATATATACACTCTCATGTCAAGAGTTTTAAAGCTCTTTACATATTTTAAGAATTTGAAAAACACTCTTTAAATCTGAAATTAGGTTCTGAGATTTTATTTATCCTCAATCTAAATAACCTTGTATCACTAGCAAAGTTTGCAATCCTCCACCTCATAGGTTATAAATATACTAAAGCTCCTACTCAGAGTTTAGTCCTTTGGGAATCCATTTACCTTTCATCATACAGAAAATGGCCCGTAGATGCTTATTCTTTGTAATTTCTTCTATAAACAGTTTTTAATCCCCAGTAGTCCTCTCTGATCTTTTTTTTATAATTTAATCTTTTAAAAGCTTTATGAAAATTCTGTTAAAGTTTTCATCAATTATATCCTGTAACTTTTTTTTTCCCACTTAAAGCACTTCAAAATAATCCTGCAGGTTAATGAAGAAAAATTATTTAGAGCAGGTCTGCACTCCCTTACTTGTGGATGGTTATGCACAGCCACGTTTGATAACCAAAGGCATCTCCTTGTGGGACTGCAGTTTTGCAAACCTATCCATGAGGGATAGGAAGAAACATTGTTGGATTGATTATTGCACATCACAAATGCTATGACGACTCAAGGTTACTTCTATACTATTTTCAGGATCAGTAATTTCAAAATCATGCAACCTGAATTTCCTTCCTGCCAGAATCCTGCTTTCCTTTCCAAAGATACTGTTTCTCCACCCACACTAAACAGCATTCCCTTCCTTCATCAACAGCTGTACATCTTTTGGTTCTTGCATTGGATGTCACAGGCCTCCAAGTGCCTCCCACCTTCCTGCAGTTGCTTGGTGAATGTGGATGAGAACATATTTCTCTTAGTCATTCATAAGAGCTCAAATGACAAATGAATTTTTCTACCCCTGCTGCTCTCTAACCTTTAGGAAGTATCAAGTGAACCATCATCTATTGCATGAAATCCGACTTGGGTGACCATGCTGGGAACACTTGCAATTTAATGCCTTTTTAAATGTATGATTATGGGCTATATAGTGTCTAGTTCTATTACATTTTTCTACAATATTTTCATTTTATTGTGACATTAATAATTTATTATCTTTATTTTTATTATCAGATTATATTAATTGTTATATTTACATTATTGTTTTCTTATTTGCTTTTACAATGGTTGTAAAATTAATAAAATCTTTGAAGCTATCTTGGGAGGTCATTAGGGTCCCTGAATTGCCCTCTGCCAACTTGTCATTATGCATACCCTTGCTTGGATCCTATTTGAGCGACCCCTAAACATATACCATAGACAATGTATTACTTATTCTGTTTTTATAATTTGCAAATTGTACATAATACACAAAATTAGAAATCAGATCATGATGTTTAGAAAATGAAACCATTTTTCCAGCAACATAGAAAGATGATCATGCCTAGAAAAAATGCAAGTATGTATGAAAACTACATGTCTCAGAGATATTCTTATTTAGATTAAATAAATATCTAAATAAGATCAAATGCTATAATTTGTAGGTTGTAATAACTTAACAGTATGACTGAAATATATCCTTAAAACTATAAACTGAGAGTCAGAGAAAGTTTAACTTTTATTAACATTAAAAGTAGGAATGAGAAAAAGGTATCTTGAGATCTAATATTTGGATATATGTGAGATTAGTTATTTTCGAAACCTAAGAGAAATCTACTGTTATTAAAGTCCTCAATTAACAATATTTATCTCATTTTCCTGTATGTTTCTAAATAGTCCTAAATACTAGTGTTCTTTATGGAGAAAATTACTCAAATATATAACAAATGCTTAATTATATGTAATGTCTGTGAGGACAGAGACCATGTCTCTCAACAAATATTTCCTTAATAAATCAATAAATAGAATATATATGTGTGTACATATATACACATGCATACATACACACATATACATACATATTTGTAATACATAATATATTTCATATGTCACATTAGTATAACATATAATTAACACAACTGTCATTACATTTGCAGTACTATACTTGGAATAAAATAGCATTGCACAAACTGTAGAATTTTTATAGGTTTTTTTGTATCGATGTTATTTTCATCATACAAGCAGAAATAGACTGTTCTTTGTGCACCATAATGTTAAATTCTGTTTTAACATTTATATTTCCCAGAGAATACTTATGAACCAAAGAAATCTTTTTAAAAATTCTCTAGAAACATAGAAAAAATATTTAGTTTTTGCTTTTTTTTTAATTGTACTTTAAGTTCTGGGATAAGTGTTCAGAACACTCAGGTTTGTTACATAGCATGGTGGTCGACTGCATCCATCACCCTGTTATCTACATGATTTAGGTATTTCTCCTAAAGTTTTTGCTTTTTGAGTGTACATATCAGTGCATGTCAGATATTTTTCTGATCCAATGTCTACTGCCCTATTGGCTACACACTGAGGAACTACCAATACTAATTAGCAAATACAGCACCCATCTAATAGTACTCCTAAAACATGTGTTGTAGTGAAACACGGAACTCTGAATTTTAACAGAGCATCCAAAAATAAGAGAAAATATTATGTCAGTCTCATATTGACCATTATGTCACTTACCTTTCCTTATACCATGTTTGTAAAGTATTTGCTGAAGTCCATTTGATTTTCCTCAGATGTGAAAAACAGATTTAATATTGTTTTTTTTTTTTTTTTTTTGAGATGGAGTCTCACTCTGTCATCCAGGCTGGAGTACAGTGGCACATTCTCGGCTCATTGCAACCTCCGACTCTCTGGTTTAAGTGATTCTCCTGCCTCAGCCTCCAGAGTAGCTGGGATTACAGGCATACGCTACCACATCTAGCTAATTTTTTTGTATTTTTAGTAGAGACGGGGTTTCACCATGTTGGCCGGGATGGTCTCGATCTTCTGACCTCATGATCCACCCGCCTCAGCCTCCTAAAGTGCTGGGATTAGAGGCATGAGCCACCACGCCCGGCCTAATTTTAAAAAGATATTTCATTTCTTTTTTTAATTTCAACTTTTATTTTCTACACAGGGGTACGTGTGCAGGTTTGTTAGACAGATATATTGCATGATGCTGAGGTTTGGGGTATGGGTTCTGTCACCCACGCAGTGAGTACCCAACAGGTAGTTTTTCAACCCAACTTTCACTTGTAACTAAGAAATTCTACAACATATATTATGTCATTAGCCAGGTTCCAGCTTGTATACTAAGACATGAAAGAATGTATTTACAGATTAGAAACTCATCCACTGGAGCACCTAATAATTAGATCAGTGAAACCTTGAAACCAGAGTGATCTAAACTGAGATATGTTTAAATGTTATTTGATTTTTCTTATCAATTTGAAGCTTTCTGGATGTAAGATAGGTGCTTATTTTAATATAGAAAAATGACGTTCAAGAATGGTGGAATCCCTGTGTAAAGGCAGTATGCTCTCTCAGGATTTTAGTTGGAAAGTAATAGCATGTTTAAACTGGGTAATTAGAGAAGAGTTTAAAAGGGAGCTATCTATTAAGGTCTTGGGCCAGTAGCAGTGGGAAGCTACCACTAGGTCTGATGGGAAGTGGAGCAGCCTCGTTAATCCTAATGAGGAGACAGAGAAGACCACCTTACCAATGCAGCCAGCCCAGGGTGACCCTATAGGAGGGGAGCTGATTAAATATATTCCTCATATTCAATGTTTTCCCTTTCTCTATTGGCCAACCCCATCCAGAAGACAGAAAGCATGGGACCATGGATAGAGTCCATTATTAAAGCAGAGCAGAGTAGAGAAGAGGGTAAACGGACCTAGAAGAGCAACTAGAAGATGTTGAGCACAGAAGGCAGCTCATCCATCACAGGACAAAGAAGGTAGACAAAGGAAACGTACAGTGCCAAGGGAAAAGCAACAGGTTATCGGCTAAACTAAGTAGGCAAAAAAAAAAAAAAAAAAAAAAAAAAAAAAAAAAAAAAAAAAAAAAAAAAAAAAAAAAAAAAAAAAAAAAAAAAAAAAAAAAAAAAAAAAAAAAAAAAAAAAAAAAAAAAAAAAAGATTGAGAAGTCATTGTTCTCTCAACAGAATGTTACAATGGGATTTATAAGCAAGAACATATCTGAAAGAACAGTGGAAAAAATACTGAGAAAACAGGTGAAGAGAAAGGAATTAGCAATTGTAATTATGACTATTACCCACTAAACTTTGGACTAGGTAGTTTTTTAAACAAGTGATACCTTTTAATTTTATAACTCAGCAGTGAGAAAGTTTTGATTTTAACAATTTTAAACATATGAAAACTGCAACCCATAGTGGAACCTGCCCCTTTTACCCCACTATAAGTGCACCTGTGTATTACCACTTAGTCTCTACCAAACAGTTTAACTACCAAAGTTCAGGGTTCCCTTTAGGGCAAGCACAGTCTGGTGATGAATCATTGCTCTGGCCTCAAGATTTTCTGGCCTAAGAAGACTGGATGGAAACTCGTGTCCCCTTTCCAGCAATGTCTGCAGCTCCTTGTCTCACCAGGATCTCCTGGGACAATGAAAATACAGATTGTGCTGCTTAGTATGCCAAGTCACCTTCTACTAGATATCTCCCTCTCCCCCTACGAATGGCGCTGGGGAAAGTACGCCAGGCATATAGTCTTACACCACGTATGGAATCGATTAGGCAATTCTACTTGGACCTAAAATATAATAACCTCACTTTTCTTCCAACTTAAAATTGGTTACTACGATCCCACACTCTTAAAGCTATTTCCAGCAAGTTTACATTGTAGCCATTGCAGCATGCATTTGTCTTATCAAGCCCCTTTTATCTACAAAACTAATTTTATAGTCTCTTGGTTTGGCTTTACAGTTTTCCTTAGAGCTCTCCCTTACATAACCACAACACACTTTTGAGATTTAATAATAATAACAGCTAACATTTACAGAGGGTCATGCCCTGGACTAGGTTCAAGACATGGTTTATCTCATGAAATCTTCCCAATGGATCTGTGAGGTAGATACCATTATTAGCCCCATTTCAGATCTGAGTAACTGAGACTTAGCTAAGATTAAGCAGTTTGCTATTGTTGACACAGCAGAAAGTGTCAAAGATAAGATTCAAGCCTGGAAATTCTGGCTCCACAATCTGAGTGTTTAACCATTGCCCTTTGTTGCTTCTCAATATATTAAAAATAAATTTTGTTTTCCACTCCAACATCATATTTCTCCCAAGCAAATGACAGAGATAGAAAAGTCAGCTTCCATTTTCTTTTTCAGATACTCACTTTTTTTGTTCTTTCTTATTTTTTTACTTATTACTTTCCCTTATGTCTGGTTACAAAGAACACCTTATTTTCTACTCACTTTTTTTGTTTTTGTTTTTGTTTTTGTTTTGTCTTGTTTTGTTTTTTGAGACAGTCTCACTCTGTCACCCCGGCTGGAGTGCAGTGGTGCAATCTCGGCTCACTGCAACCTTCACCTCCATGGTTCAAGGAATTCTCTTGCCTCAGACTCCCAAGTAGCTGGGATTATACGCGCCCGCCACCACGCCGGCTAATTTTTGTATTTTTAGTAGAGACAGGCTTTCACCATGTTGGCCAGGCTCGTCTCGAACTCCTAACCTCAGGTGATCCATCCGCCTCAGCCTTCCAAAGTGCTGGGATTACAGGTGTGAGCCCTGGCACCCAGCTTTCCCCTCTACTTTGAACAATGTTAAAGCATCATCCAGCATACCCAAATTCTCTACAACTTTCCAAGCGACACCAATTAAGCAAGGGACATTATCAGGCTATCACGTTGTGTTCAAATTTGTCAATGTAGCAAAAATACATTCAGTCAAATTGTCCATGCAGATAAATAGCTGTTAAGCACTACCTCATGGAGTGCTTTTCCACTTCTGGTCAGGTAATTGCCAATCAGGGAAATAGTGAATAATTAAATGTGCAAACTCTGATGACTACATTAGTGACATGAAATTAAAGCCAAAAATATTTGCATCCTTGAAGTATTAAGGAGACTGGTTTCAATATGGCAAAACTCAAACCTTCCTTACTAATGATTAAAGAATGCTGAGTGGAATCTGAGACCTACAGGCAAAATCATTTACTTGAGTTTTCAATATAATAATGTTTTCAGTATAATAATGTTTGAAATACTGACTAACCAAAGTCAGATGTGAGAAAAATAGCTTCAGAAATGCCAGACAAAAGCAAAAGAAAGATTTTCAACATTCTCCAGAGAAGACACCAAAATTTAATAGTTTCACTTTGGTGTATGTAGCAACATAAAGCTTCTATTCATATATGGTTTCTTTACATCCATGATAATATGCCCAAGAGGTTTTTTTTTTTTTTTTTCCTGTACAGGCTCTGGCTAGGAGTATTGTTTTTGATTCTGCAGTTTTATAATTTTGTCTTTTTTGTCTCTTATCTCAGTCGGCTTGCATAAAATTATTGTTTTTGCTCATTTCTTATGTTTTATCATATGTAATTGGGATAGGTACTCCCGGGACTGTGGGACAGCTGGAGTTACTATGAAGTTGGCGACATCAGTTTTGCAGCCAGCCTGACATTGATTTAAAATGCATTTCAGACTGATGAAAGGTGGTGGATTCACAGTCCCTGAGACTGAAGTTCTCTGGTTCCTTGCTGAACAAAGAGCACCCGGGGAACTGCAGTGCCCCATAAACTTGCTTCAGCTGTGAGGTGACATTCACCAGAAAGAGGCATGTTGGGTAGCTACAACTGAAAGAACTGGATTATCGGAAAGCCACATATCACTTAGGTCTGAAAAGAATAGTGTAATTGTTCCTGTTGTTAGATGAATCAAATTAGAATATCTTCATTATAGTTCATTTAGCAATAATTTTCAGTTTCTTCATCATGTTTTTTTCCTCAAAATGCCTAGATTTTTCCAACATGTGAGATTTCCTAGAGATTTAAATTTGTTCTTATTCAGAACCTTTCACTAACTTCCTATGTAAAATTAGGCAAGTTCCTTTGTCTCTCTACGATTCAGTTAACATATCTATTAAATGGTGATTAAATTAGCTGGTTTATAAAACACTCTCCAGTTCTAAAATCCAGATACATGATCACAGTTTATCATAAGAGAAAAATGTACCCTATAATCCCATAGAGATACCTTGAAAAAGTAGTTCATTATGCTCTGTCAGTTTGTCTGGATTCTAAAATATTGTGGACATCCAGAATTCAGAATAAGGGCAATCTTCTGTGATTTTAACAACGATTTGTGGAAGTGCATCCAGTAAGATTTTATTTGTTCCCATTTACATGGTGAATGGCTATTCTGGCCATTTCCTGTCTCTTGCCTGTATAATTTCAATTAAAAAAAAACAAAAGCTAAGACAACTAGTCCATCTTTCCAATGGCAAGATAAATGCTTTAAGACTGAGCTAGAAGGAACAAGTTCAGAAAAGAAGGTTGTTGGAATTTGCTATAACCAAGCTGGTTCTCTATCATTCAGAAATAGTCTTATGCTGTGGGTCATGCTATTTGCCTCAAAACAGATTTTTCCAGTTACATAGAGCTCATATTGAAATGAAACTGGAGGGGAAAAAATATAGCTCCCTAGAGTTGTCTTATTACCCAACAAATTTAAAACAGAGCTAATGGAATGAAGGCGGGGTTGGGGGGCGGCAGTGATAAGCTGTGGGAGACATACAAAGTGTGTGTTCCATCTATCTAATTTCAATAGATAGATGGGGAAAAAAATCATCTGTATTTTCAATTTCAAGGCTAATCATTTTGCTTTTTCAGAGACATTAAAATAAACACATAAAGAAAATAATGACCAAAATCAGGACTTAGAGTTTTGAAGCATCCAGACTGTTTGTGTGTGCCATTGTATCTTACTTTTATTCTTTCTTCATTCTTAATACCTAGCAAGTTCACCTAATCTCATTTCCACAACACACACACACACACACACACACACATTCATACATAAAACACAAACATACCAACCTCTAGCTCAACCTACCTGCTTAGTTCCTGTATGTTTATGTTGTTGAAACCAACAGTCATCTGCCAGCATGCTTTGTGATTAAAGACAACCTACTCCAGTTGCAGGGAACTTCAGTCATCTCCTTGTGTCTCTCAAAAGATAATGCTGGCTCGTTTTGGTATTGTAAAAAAAAGTTTATAAGAAAATTGCTGTTGGGGCTCCAAAAATGATACCCCAAACTATAGTGCTTTGGTATGTTGAGTACTTTGAACTAAAGGAGATTGGAAAGCCTCAGAAGCCAACTCCCTCTGGCCTTCTCCTCTCCTGTTATCTCCTGCCCTTATGTCTCACCCAAAATGCATCACAAAAAGCAGAATTCCTATTCCCTAAGACAGGTCATAGAAACTAGAATTCTTCTCCAACGCAAGCCATAAAACCTAAAACTATTATGCTAAATTTCCTCCGTTTTTCTGTGTAGAAGATGGCCATAAAGAAATTATCTGACCTATCTGTCTGATAGTAGGTCATAAGACCCTCATTCCAGAGGGGTCCTATCCTATACCCAGAAGGAAGGAATGCTACACAGAATGGCCAAGAAGAAACTGGACAGGCCTTCCGGGGTTTCCCGCTCAATCTGTTACCATTAGATTATACCCCGTTGCCCAATCACATTTCAACATAGCTGTCAATTCTTCACTGAAACTCAGCATAAACATAGTTTTCCTCATGTCTTTGAGTCTTCATTGTTGAAGGCTCCCATGTCACATAAAATTTTGATTCAATAAGTTTGTTATGCTTTTCCCTTGTTAATCTGTCTTTTGTTATAGGAGTGCCAGCCATGACCCTTACACTGGGTGAGGAAAGATATCACGCCTTTCCAACACTATACTAACCAACTTCCTCTTTACAATCCAACATTGTTTTTTAAATGTATGTTTTCTTCAACCAGTGCTATTTAATTTCTATGTCAAGGAAAAGAAATTCAAATGTCTTATTAACATTGTTACTAAGTACCCAATGCTAGCTAATTTCAATAGATAGATGGGGGGAAAAATCACCTGTATTTTCACTTTCAAGGCTAATCATTTTGCTTTTTCAGAGACATTAAAATAAACACATAAAGAAAATAATGCATTTACTCACTAGAGAGGTCAGGCTTAACTGCCTATCTTCCAGTAAAAGTCTACTCAATGAGGAGAAAAAAGGAAAAATAATGGAAAATGAGGAGTGATTCTTTTGAATAGAAGAATGAAGAATAAAGCCAGTTTTAGCACCAAGTCCTTGATATGTAACAGCATGTATGTTATCAACAGTGCTATACTAATGCTGACCTCAACACCATGGTTACGTTTTTGAGTCAACTTTCTGAGCCAAGAAGGGCCATGAACAAAGTATCACAGGCCTCATGTGTGATAACAGGAAGCATGGATAACAACTGTGCTCTCTGTTTCCTCTGGCAGGCTTGGCAGTGTTATGCACATGAGAAGTGATTCCATCTCTTTAATAAAAAAGATACTCTATATTTCTTTCATATCTAGATGGGAAATGGCACAGCTGAGAAGCAGCCTGAAGAGGTGGAAATGACTGTGGACCTTTCATCATGTACAAGAAAGCTTCTAACTAATTGTGAGCTTCCATTTCTTTAACAGTGAAATGGTAATAATAATGCCTTTCTTGCCTGTTTCACAGATTTGTTATGAGCGTCTAATTAAATAATATGAAAGCATGAATAATATCTTCAATTGATTGCACACTTACATGATAAACATTAGCAAAAGACTTCATTACCATGATCTCCATTAGCCATTAAAACAAATCTATGAAATGGGTAATATGGACCCAATTTTGCCATCTGAAATAGTTAGGCCCAGAGAAATAAAGTTCCATAGATTGTAAATGAGAAAGCAAAGACACTGAATCCAAGGATTTTAGGTGATATCTTGTGTAAAGCAAATCAATGAGACTTTACCCATTCACTAAATACCAACAAGGAGTGTATTCTGTTCTTCTGGCCCATTATCAGGTGATGGAGGTTTGGTAATAATAACTCTACTTGGGCTGATAAGAAAAATTTCCAGTCAAGTTCTAAATTAATAGGATACTAAATCACCGAAGTTAAAGTTAAGTAGAAAACTTGATGAAAATTTAGAAAAATGTACTTCTCTTTTCAAAGGTGAAGTCCAAATTTTCACTGCCTTTTTGCCTTCTGCAGTCTGGGAGAAGGGTCTTGCTGCTTTTCTTTCTCCTTGTCCATGAATGCTGCTCATAACTGCCTTCTCCCCATGATACTGTACCATCATTTACCTAGAGCTGGAACATTTTAACATTTAAATTCTACAGTAGAAAAGGTGATGTCAGACCATCTAAAGTCTCTTTCTGCCTTTCAAAATTCAGTTAAGGGTATTTAATCTCTCTAATTCAGGAAAAGATGCAAATAACCCTTTGGACCAAACTGCTATCTAGTTAGACCAAGAGCACTAAAAGTCATTCTCTTTTACTCAATCCAGCTTTAAAAGACACCAAAGACTGTCTTTTAGGTTTTTTTTCTTGGGTAGATAATTGAGATGATTCTAGTTTGGCTGCTCAAGCACTACAGTGTCACAGCGATGAGCGTCATAAGATAAATATAGGGATAGCTCCTTACAAACATTTCTTTTTGCAATCTGGTGTTGCATATGGATGCCTGCAATAGGTAATGTAAATTGGTCTCCACTAATTTACATTTAAACAGGGGCTTAAGAAGGATCAGGGAGCACCACTCTGCCTTGAAAAGCTGTAGCCTAAAAAGAATGACAGGGATTGTCATCAGTATCATAATCATTACCAAGTTAAAAAAAAAAAAAAAACCTTGTTAGGAATAGATCCATCTCTGCAGGGGTTATCCAAGACTGCAGTGCTTGGATAAAATATGAATCAAGGGCTAATGCACAAAAACCCAAATTACATTTTTAAAAGAGGACGTTACATTAAAATAGTGATAAGCCAGGTAATTATACAGAATTTATGTACCTTTTAGCATAATTAATGACATAAAGTACCAAAGCTTGAAATTCACAATCCATCTATCTTAAATTATGCTTTTGAATTTACATATATCATTAGAATGAAAATAAATGTAGAATGGTTAGATTAATAAGTATAAACTAAACATGGATTAGATATTCGTCCATTGTGAATATTACAAAAGAAAGCAAGAATTGCTTCTTATATTAAGTAGATTCTCATTAACTGCAGGGCATTTACTAAAACCAATATTAATATTATCTTAGTTAACTTTTCATACATAACAAGTTCTGGGTATATAAACCCTGTATGAAATCTGGAATGTAATTTATAATGAATTTGTGCTAATGATATCTAATGTGCCTAGTTAAAATGGAAGCTTTATTGAGAATAAATGTTGCTCATTTACTTCAAAGGGAGTCACCAAACATGTGTAATTTGATGGTAATTTAAGAAATAAAACAATGTTAGCTAATATAAGTATGATTTACAAATTTCCTTATGAAAATGCAGTACACATGTTATTTTTTAAAATGTTTTACTAGTTTATTAAAAAGCTTTTTAGACTCTATGAATACTCCAAATATTCAAACAAATAACTATTTGGGAATACATCCTTGTGGTATGCAGGAAAATAGCCCTTCCCCAAGATTTCCATACTGGAATCCTTGGAACCTGTGAATATATAACATTGTTACTTGGCAAAGGGACTTTACAGATATAATTAAAGTTATGGACCTTAATATAGAAAGATTATTATTATCCTGGTGTATCTAGATATACCCAATCTAATCACACAAGCCTTTAAAGGTAGAGGACTGTTTCCAGATGAAGTCAAAGAAATGTGGGCTAGGAAACGAGAAAGATGAGGCAGAAGATGGGGCAGAGAGAAGTATAGCAGGTAATTTGCATAGCCTCTAGAAGCTCAGGATGCCTGGCCAAAAGCCAGCAAAAAAATGATGACGTCAGTCCTACAACTGCATGGAACTGAATCCTGCTAAGAAACTGAATGAGCCTGGAAGTAGTTTCTGCCCCAGAAACTCCCATGTGGAATGCAGCTAGACTGACATGTTGGTTTTAGTCCAGTGACACCTATGTCAGCCTTCTAAACTACAGAACTATGAGATACATTTATTTTAAGCCACAATGTTTTTGGCCATTTGTTAAGGCATGAAGAGAAAACTAATACCATACTGAAAACCAATACCATTTATATATATATATTAAACACTTACTAGTAAGTGAACACTAGGATGATCAAAATTCACTTTCATGGTAGAACCTCATAACATCAATATGAACTAGTATTTTGAAATTCTAAAGTTTTACAGAATAATTTCTTTAGGAATTGACACCTTAAATCATGTTATAAAACAAAATTAACCGACAAATAGAACAGTATTTAAGCAATAGAAGTAAGTGTTTGTGTATTCAACATTAGCTAGGGACTTCATGGTTTGGGTTTTGTTTTGTTTTTTCAGTTTCCTAATTAAAGATTCTGTAATACTAATGCCTCTTTTTGATATCCTCCAATGAATTTTTCATTCTAGTAAAACTATAGTTTAAATATTACAGCTATCCTTTTTTAAACAATCATATATATTTTTGAATCAATTTTCAGAAATACAAATTTTACCAGCATTTTGAAAACTTCCATTATTGATTTTTTTGTTTACATATACACCAAATTATTAAATAAAGTATTTTTTTTCTAATTTTTTTGGTTGTTTATGAAAAATAAAATATGGCTCTCATATGTTCAGAAGAAACTTTAATCAATTCTTTAGTGTTAACTTGCTACATCATCCTGCTGTGGGTGATCTGCTTCCCTTTTCCTCCAGATTCCCTAGAGCAGGGATCCCCAACCCCCCAGCCATGGAGGGAATCACATAGTAGGAACCGAGCTGCACAGCAGGAGGTGAACAGCAGGTGAGCAAGCAAAGCTTCATCTGTATTTACAACTGCTCCCTATCACTTGCATTGCCACCTAAGCTCCGCCTCCTGTCAGATCAGCAGTGGCATTAGATTCTCATAGGAGTCCAAGCTCTACAGTGAACTGTGCATGCGAGGGATCTAGGTTGCATGCTCCTTATGAGAATCCAGTGCCTAATGGTCTGTCACTGTGTCCCATCACCCCCAGACGGGACCACCTAGTTGCAGGAAAACAAGCTCAGAGCTCCCACTGGTTCTACCTTATGATGAGTTGTATAATTATTTCATTAGGTATTACAATGGAAAATAACAGGAATGAAGTCCACAATGAATGTAATGCACTTGAATCATCCCCAAATCATCCCCCTCCACCAACTGGTCTATGGAAAAAAAATTGTATTCCACAAAACCAGCCCCTGGGGCCAAAAAGGTTGGAGGCCACTGCCCTAGAGGAAGGAAATTCTTCTCTCACAGAAGGAACAGTGAGCATGGAGTGAACACCGCTCCACTCCACCCTCTGCTGACTTCTCTCAGGGAAGAGAGAATAATAACTATTTGCCTGGTAAGATCCATTAGGGTCCAATATCTACAGTCTGCACTGTCTACCAAAATGCTTGCTTTTCCTAATTATATATTTGTATTTGAAAATCAGCTTTGAATAATGTATTATAAAGAACAGAAGATTTGGGGTTTTGTTTTGTTTTCTTTTTATTTTTATTTTAAGTCAAATCCCAGGGACAAGAGTTTACCTTTACCTGCAGGTTTGTGATATCGGTAAACTCATGTCCCGGGAATTTGTTTCACAGATTGTTTCATCACCCAGGTATTAAGCCTAGTACCCGATAGTTATTTTTCTGATCTTTTCCCTTCTCCCAGCTTCTACCTTCAAGTCAGCCCCAGTGACTGTTGTTCCCTCTTTGTGTCCATATATTCTCATCGTTTAGCTCCCACTTGCAAGTCAGAATATGCAGTATTTGGTTTTCTGTCTCTGGGTTAGTTTGCTAAGGATGGTGGTGTTATAGGAGAGTTTTGATAAAATAATGAAGCATAAAGATAAAGCATCACCACCTAACTTTTCGGAGGAAAGCATAAGAAAATAATCTCCACATTATTTTCTGTCTATTTTGACAGTAAGTCCAAAAAAACAGCAAATTCCCAAAATCTGTAATAGAAGCACCCAGGGACCCTCCTAATGTTCACAAACATATTCTCTCCTGGGTTCTCAAAGCAGTTTGCTCCCATTTCCTTAGTAAGACTCATCATCCTGAAGTATAATTGTTTGTACTTGTATTTCCTGTCACGTCACCTCTTTCTTCATCTCTTAGAACTTTCCTGTTTCTCCTGACACCTTCCTCTCCTTTACATTCTATTTCCAATTTGTCTCCAAGTCCTACAGCTTTCATTTCCCAAACATGTTAAAACCTGTCCTCTCCACTGCCATCAACCACATCCAAGTTACCATCACCTAGCCTTGTAGCATGGCAATTGCCTCCTAACTGGCTTCTCTATCTAATCTTGTCACTGTCAAATCTTTTTTCTACTTTGCAGATGTGGTGATCTTTCCAAAATGGAAATCTGATAAGCTCTCATGCACTCAGCTAGCTCTCAGCCTGTTCTTGAAGCACTCTTCCCTTCTATGATAGCAGATACAGATTCTCCTCCACTTGCAATGGTGTTACATCGATAAACACATCATAAGCTGAAAATATTGTAAGCCAAAAATGCATTTAACACACCCAATCTACTGAGCATCATAGCCTAGCCTACCTTAAATGTGCTCAGAACACTTACACTAACCCATAGTTGGGCAAAATCATCTAACACAAAGGTTGTTCTATAATAAATTATTGACTATCTCATGTAATTTATTGAATACTGTACTGAAAGTGAAAAACAGAATGGTTGTATGGATACTGGAAGTTCAGTTTCTGCTGGATGCATATTGCTTTCTCACCATCAAGTTGAAAAATAGTAAGCTGAACCAGCGTAAGTCAGAGACTGTATACATTGAACCTTTAGTGCATGCTGAACACATTGCGCTTACTGCTCCGCATATAATATTTAACTCAGGCTTTGAGATTGCTATATAAGCTGTCTCATCCCCTTAAGCATTTGAGGAAACTAATGCAGAGAGTGGTAACAATTCACCCAAAGAGCTACAGCTAATTATTAGTAGGTCTCTGTTTGAAGCAATCTAGTTTGAGTCCAGAGCCTACTTTCTGAACCTCCATTTGATACATAACATTTTTTTTTTCAGTTTCTTAAAGGCTATGTGTTCCTCCATCCATTCTTTTTTTTTTTTTTTTGATAGAGTTTTACTCTTGTCACCCAGGCTGGAGTGCAGTGGCATGATCTCGGCTCACTGCAACCTCAGCCTCCCAGGTTCAAGCAATTCTCCTGCCTCAGCTTCCCATGTAGCTGGAATTACAGGTGCCCACCGCCATGCCTGGCTAATTTTTGCATTTTTAGTAGAGACAGAGTTTCACCATATTGGCCAGGCTGGTCTCAAACTCCTGAGCTTGTGATCCTCCCGCCTCAGCCTCCCAAAGTGCTGGGATTATAGGCATGAGCCACGGCGCCCAGCCAATGCCTGCATTCTTTATATATGTTTTTCTCTCATACCCGAATCACCTTTCTGTCCATCTTTACCTATATAGCTACTTCTGACTTTGTATCAGCTCAAGTGTGTCTTACTCCCAGAAGGCTTCTCTGACTCCCTAGGCTACATCTGCTTTCTTTTTTAGAAGATGCCATGGACTTTTATCCCTGCCTTCATAGCGCTTACTATGCAGTCAGTCATTGTCGGTTGTGTTTATTCCGTAACACTCATCTCCAACACTAGCTGATGAACCCCAGAAACAGGAGTCTTGTCTAGTGCTGCTCACCATTGGGTCCTCAGTGCCTACAGCTATATCTAGAAAAGAGGTGCTTAATAAACACAGGATGAAAGACTGAAGCCATACTTCTTTCTGCTTTTAACCATATTCTCTCTCTGCTCCCTTCACATGCTGCTATACACACTGCCTGCCTTTAATGTTTAAGCATGACATCTTTTAGCTCTACCCTCTGAGAGAGATTCAATAACACTCTTTCTCCAGCTTTAGTTTGAAGCTGGAGAAAGGTCCTTCTAGAGAAGGACCTTGACTGGCATGGCTAGGGTTAGGTTCTACCCCTAGACTCATTGACTCTGGTCAAAGAGGCCATATTATGATGTATGTATGAATATCCCCACCTTTCTCAGAAAGAAGGAGATCATACTGTGCTAAAAAGACACTCTCATCAGTGTCCACTACAACATCCAAGACAATGCTGGTTCAATTGAACTTAACTGAAATAATGGTAGTATAGTAACCAATTACCATAATCAAAGCATGTTGCTAAATGTTTTACCTATGCTATTTCATTTTATATTTATGATAATCCTATGATGTAGGTTTCCTTATGTGTGTTGTTATCACCATACCACAGAGGAGAAATTAAGATTTAGAGAGTGTAAGTGATTTATTCAGAATTGCACAGCTAGAAAAATGAGAGTGAACCCTAACTGAAAAGTTTGTGCTCAGAACTGCTATACATCTGCCTTCTTAAGGTAAAGCTATTTGAGTATATAGAAAACCAAAATTTTACTAGATGGTTAGTTGCATCTGTGCAAAGATATAAAGAAAAGAATCCACCTAGTAATTACACACAGAGTCTATAATACAAAGTGATACATTGAGAGGAGGAGGAAAAAGAAGATGTATATAAAATATAGCAAGTGTTCCCTCTATCTAATGATAGTGAAAGAGTAAATGTAAATAAAGATTACGTGAACTTGTGTTAACCCTAACTGTGCACACACAAACCTACACAAACAGACACAAAAAAAATAATCGAGGAATCTGAAGCCATCCCAATACTGTTTGTTGTAACACATGACCTAACCCAGAGTTTAATAAAGCCCTCTCACAAGAGGGCACAAAAAGATAAGTGCACATATTGATCAGAGAATCATGTTTCAATACACTCATTTCATTGTCAAAGTTGAAATTTTTATTAGATTCTGAAAAGTATTGTATTCAAATTCACTCCAGAGGTATCTTTATGAGAGAAAATATAAATTGAGTTTTATATGCTGACACCTATTTTAGGGATTAGGGAATAAAAGATAAAAGAAACTAATTTTCTGTAAATTCTGGTATATTATCAAAATGGTACATTAATCTTTATAGTGAATTATTTAACTATTAGCATATTATAAAATTAAAAATGATAATTCTGTTTTATGCAATTACAAAGCATTGAATTTGAATAGAATTTAATAATAATAGATGAAATGCACTATCATATGAAGTTGATCTGATTAT
Organism: Alouatta palliata; assembly: GCA_004027835.1. Lineage (NCBI taxonomy): Eukaryota > Metazoa > Chordata > Mammalia > Primates > Atelidae > Alouatta > Alouatta palliata. The sequence goes on along the minus strand of PVKV010012553.1, from coordinate 5,715 downwards.
TTCATAATATGATATACTTATAAAATACTATTAAATATGGTTCCCTTTAAAACATTCTTTCCTCTGCTATTGGGCATATGACCAAATGCTTTAATGCATATGACCAAATGCTTTAATTTATTCCCTAAACATTATCTTGACATTATTGGTTTCTCTAATTGTTTTCTAGATAATTTAACTATAAAACATTTCAATATTTCAATTTTATCATGTATGTGATGCACCATTAAATTGTATTGTATAAATCTGTTAGATATCATAAAATGTTCCTATAATTAAACCAGAGAAGTACATATGAATTGGATCCTGTTCTAATTGTCAGTATTCCAACTTTGATATGTTTAAAAATTGAGCTGAAAGTAGATGTTAAAATCTGGGAAACTTAAAGGAAATGGTATATTTTTGGATAGGGTTTTTAATATCTATGAAAGAATATTCAAAAACAGCAATTTTCTTTCAAAATAAAGTTGTAATGACATCATAGATTTTTAACATAACAAATTTGATGAAATATGTTTGTTTGTACTTTCAGTCAATCAGTTGGCACATGTGTATTAACTACTGTCTATGTAACAAATATTTATGTGTAAAAGGAAAGCTGGAAGAATACAATATTCAGTTAGGTATTTGTTTAATTGACATATGACTCAAAAAGTATTTCAAAATAAATTAAAATAGGTTTGTATTTAAATAAAATGGTAATAGGTGGTAAGGAAATGAATGCCACACCAATACGGAAGAGCTGTTGGACCAGCAAACTCACACACACCATGGCCTCAGTCAGACAACTGGGGATAGCTCTTCAGCTTGGATGAAGCACAAACTTCTGTCTGCCTCTGACACTGCAAAAATTCCTTTGCCTCCTCATTTCTGAATAGCCCTCATGTTATGCTTCTTAATAACTCAGCATCCCCACAGACATCTTACACCCAGCAAACACCACGAGGCTCATTCTAAACATCCTAGCTGGCCAACTGCATTCAATTCATGTTTATATGTGTTAGTGATGTGAATTTATCTCACCAAACCTAAAATTCTGAATACTAGACCACTTGATATCCTATAGGCACTTCTGAGTTAACATCTTAAAAACTGAATTCATACTATCTCTATTCCCCAATCCACACCTGTGTCTCTATTTACATGCCCTGGCATCAGTTCTGCCTGTTGCTCAAGGCACAAATTTGGGAGCTACTCTAGGTGCTTTCCTTTCCTCACTCTACATCCTTCATCTCTAACCTGGGATTAATTGCCACATGCAGGCTTGCTTTACTCCAGATTCATGACTGCTAAACTTCAATGTGCCCATATCAATCCTACAGTCTCTCTCAGTCAATTCACTCTCTCTATTAAATGACTATTTCACAGTTTTTTCCTTCTCCTCAAATTCCCAATATCTCTTCCCGGTCTTCATTCTCAGTGGATGACTTTGCATATTATTTCACTGAGAAATAGAAACAATCCAAAAGACCTTCTATGAGCTCCTGTCCCACATCTGTCTTCTGGGCATCTGGACTCACTTGTACTGGGTCTCCCAGAACTAGCCACTCCATATACTTCATTCTCCATTTGCCTCTTAAGATGAGGAGTCAGTCTCTTCATGGGCAATTTCCCCTCTTCTGACTTTTTTCCCATAATAAACATGCTTCCTATTTAAAATGAAGAATAACTACTGACATCTTCATCTTGCACTTCTAGCTTCCAGAATTGTGAGAAAATAAACTTCTGTTCTTTAAGCCACCCAGTCTGTGGCATTTTGCTATGAAGGCCCAAGCAAACTAATACAATAGTACACTTACATTGTTGTTTCTTGATTTTTCACATTTAGGCAATATATATTGACTTCTTCCTAGAGAAGATGAGAATTTACATTATTTTCATCATTCCCCACTAAAACTCACATATGTGGGCAGCCATGCCTCCCATTACAGTTACTATATTTGATCAATCTAAGAGGCCATTGATTTTAAGATGTACTATCATTTTATGTACCACTAAGAAAGAAAAAATTATGCTAATTATGATAAAAAAAACTTTCTCATCACATAGACTTTTTACTAAAAGAAGTCTTTTAGAATTAACCATATATAAATTGTATAATGTATCATTCTTACTCAACATAAAAATATGAGCAAAGTAAATTGTTTATGGTATACCTAGTATTTTTTTCAAATTCAGAATCTGATGTTGCAAATCACTTATTTGACTAACTATCCATGTTTTTCCACACTATCATCCTTTGTACCCTCAAAAATGTTGACGATGTAGTTTTTACAAAAGAATTCTTAAAATACCAAAAGACTTTGATGTTGGTCTTTTAATTGAGTTTGCATTATGCACAGCTAGCTAGATTTCTTTCCTCCCTCTTCAAGAATATTACTAACTACACTTACTTTACTGCTTCACTTTATTCCCACACCGTTGATGTCTTGTATATGTATATAACCATGTAGCTGCCACCAAACCTATTATAGAACACCTCCAGTCATGCTACATTTTTTGATGTTCTTGCTTTCTGTTTGCTTTTTATTTGTTTGTTCATTTTGAGGTAGGGTCTTGCTCTGTCTCCTAGACTGGAGCATAGTGGTGCAATCACAGCTCACTCAATCTCCCAGGCTCAAGTAATCCTCCCAACACAGCGATCTGAGTAGCTGGGACTACAGGTGTTGCCACCAAGCCTGGCTAATTATTTTGATGTTTTAAAATAGAAATGAGGTCTCACTACATTGTCCAGGCTGGTTTTGAACTCCTGGGCTCAAGCAATTCTCCTGACTCAGCCTACCAAAATGCTGGGATGGCAGGCGTGAGCCACCACGCCCAGCCCATGCTTTCTTGTATAGGTAATAACAACCTTATTATGAATTGCTGTCTGGCCAACAACATTTGTAAGATATCATCTATTATATAATAATCTCTATTTTTAAGTACGTTAAAAAGCATATGCAAGAATTAATAAATTCAAAATGTCATTTTGGTTAGACCAGCGTTCCATGTTTACTTATCAAAACCATGTAAATGCTCCTCATTGCAAAGATGGATTTACTTTGAAGTTAATGAGGCTTTAGGGCCCCTCACTGAGATGAGAATCTTCAAAATCCTTAGGAGAGGACCCAAGACATGTTCACAGGATCATACTTCCTTTGAATTGCAAAAGTAAGATATTTTAGGAACAACTGGTTGAGTTCACTACCCCTTTCAGCTCTGACTTTACATTTATCATCCATCACGTTACTTGTCATGATTGGTGCTGTGGTTACTATGTTTGTGTCCTCTCCAAAATTCACATTAGAACTTATTCTCGAACATAACAGTATTGAGGGGTCTTTAGAGGGTGATTAGGCCATGAGGGCTCCATCTTCATCTGTGGATTAATGCCTTATAAAATGTCGTGAGGGAGTAAGTTTTCCCTATTCCATCCCTTGCTCCACGTGAGGACACAACATTCAACCTTCCAGAGGACGTAGCAACAGACAGCCATCTTAGCAGCAGAAAGCAACTTTCACCAGACACCAAACCTGCTTGCTGACACATTGATCTGGGACTTCCACCCTTCAGAATTTGAGAAATAAATTTCTGTTCTTTATAAATGACCTAGTCTCATGCATTTTGTTATAGCAGCATAAATAGACTATGACAATTGGTTAGAAATAATCATAGTTGTAGGGGAAGTTGATATGATGACACCTCTAGTTTAGATTTAGAGAGATAATTTTATATAATTTGCAGTCACTTCCATGTATTATTGCAGTGTTGCTAGCCACCCTATCTGAATTAAGCTATTGCTAGTGCTTATAAGCTATTACTATGCCAACCACCAAGCATCATGATCTGAAGTGCAGGGTGAAAAGTTATTGGAGTTTAAACAGGCACCAGGGTGCCAAGCACTGGGAACATGGAAGAGAAAAAGTTCGAAATGCATGGAGCATGAAGCTATTTGTATTAGTCATGTCTCTAAAGAGACAGAACTAATTGGATACATATATAGAAAGATGAGAGGGCATTTAATAGGGGAATTGGCTCATGTGATTGTGAAGCATAAGTCCCATGACAGGCTGTCTGCAAGCTGGAAACCATGTGATGCCACTAGTGTGTTTCAGTTCAAGTTCAAAGGCCTCAGAACCAGGGAAGCTGATGGTACAACTTTCAGTCCAAGGTCAGAAGTCTAAGAACTTGGGATGAGGAAATGCTGGTACAAACCCTGGAGTCTAAAAGCTATAGATCTGGAGTCCTGATGTCCAAGGGCAGGAGAAGAAGAGTATATCCTAGCTCCAAGAAATAATCACTTTTTGTTCTATCTAGGCCCTGGTGATTGGATGGTGGCTGCCCAGCACTGAGGTCAAATCTTCCCCACTCAGTCTACTGACTCACAGGCCAGTCTCCTCTGGAAACAACCTTAGAGATACACCCAGAAAACACACTTTACCAGTTCTTTAGGTAATCTTCAATCTAATGAAGTTGACATGTAAAGTAATTATCACACTAGTCTACGTAAAATTATACATCAAGGGTTCGGTTCTCACCAAAGCCTACACAAAATAGTGCTCTTCTTTTAGAAATGACCTCGTAATGTTCCACAATACTGACATCAATAAATATAACTTAAAATTTATAATATGCTACTATAATGAGGATATCGTTGAGAAACTGAGAGTCATGGACTTAAAAAGTGGTTTCAATTTTTTTCCTTTTGTTTTAATGGATTTAGGGATACAAGGGCAGTTGTGTTACATGGATAGCTTGATTAGTGGTAAGGTATGGATTTTGAAGGTACCCATCACAGGAAACGTGTGCGCCTTTACAATAGGTAGCATTTCATCCCTCATTGCTCCGATCCCCACCAATCTCATCTTTTGGAGTCTGGCCTGGTGGCTCACTCCTGTCATACCAGCAGCTTGGGAGGAGGACTGCTTGAGTCCAGGAGTTCAAGACCAGCCTGGGCAACACAGTAAGTCCCCATCTCTAAAAACAACAACAACGACAAACAGTTTAAGATCACACAAATCTAAAGCTTCAGTTAACGTTAGCATTAATAAATTATGAAGCTGACAGAATATTTTCTAAATTATTAAGAATAAAGGATAAATTTTGATCAACCATGCTAGAGGAAAGACTGAATTATCTTTCTTTCCTTACTCTAGAAAATAACATGATAGCACTGTTTTCATAAGAAGAGGAGAACACGATATGTACAACCAAAAATGTAAGGACCAAAAGTTTCAGAAATGTTTCAGTCAGTAAATTAATAAAAATAATGTTATTTTTTCTACATTTTATGTTTTGCAGTATTTTTGTCTTTTTGATTTTGTATTTATCTGTGAATTATTTTATTATTCTAAATAAATATTTACTCATATCTAATTTTTGTAACTTCTTGTTCTTTTCTATTTTTGAAACATTCACAATTATATTTGCCTCAGTCCCCAGCTGAATTTTCCTCAACTGTGATCACTTTTTCTTTCCGATACACTGACTTCCTTGTATTCTTTGGAGGACATGGTTCTCCTGGTTCAGGCCTTTGCTCTTGCTGTTCCCTCCTCATGTGTCTTTTCAGACACAGTAACATTGCTTGTTCTTCACTTCCTTCTGTGTAACACTCAAATATCACATACTAGGGAGACTTCCCCTACCATCCTTTATAAATAGTGCCTCTACCCACACATAGGATAGCTAGATAAAATACAGGACATCTGGCTACATTTATATTTTAGGTAAACA